>DWNE01000945.1:0-24496 GCA_018249875.1 Cecropterus toxeus | reverse complement strand
AAAAAGAAATATATCGTAAAAAATAACACATTTACGACTTTTTGATACATTCAGACATACGACTTGATATACATTTAGCCAGCCAAATATCAACTGATAGAAGATTTTACAAAATATACCAAAAAAGTAAAGACAATAATAACGACCAATTGTAGAGTTATAAACTTATTGTTTTAAACTACACTGAATACTTGATGGCGGCTAATTGATACTACTTTTAAATCGATGGCATGGTAAAAAATGATATTATATAATTCGAAAAAAACCATGTACTAAATCACTATGAGTTACAAAGAAATTTGAGTACGTCGGAAACAGAACGTTAATCAAGATAAGCGAAACGTATTTTTCAAACAAAAGAACATGTAATAGCCGGACTATTTGTCCTCGAGGACTGCCCCATTCCTTTTTAAGGCTTATCTTAGGAACCGCTTCACGAATAATGGAGGGAGGATTACGTATACCTACCGGCTACCGGTGAAGACACTGGTAATTTCGCTTAAACTTGTCGCGCTTACTGGTAAATCCTGTAGTACTTTCTAAAGCCGAGTCAATTACCTGAGATTATATTCGTTTTACCGTAACAACAACGATATGGATAAAGCTTAATAAAAAACTTTATGGCTTTACCTTAGAGGAGTGGGATCATGTCGCAACAAAATTAAAAATTGTAAAATAAAGAATAATAATGGCCTTAGAAATAGGGACTCGCTCAAGTAGGTAAAACATGTAGAGTCAGAAATGTTATAAATAGTGAGATAAATAAAGTATTCTCAACTCTACCTTACATTTAAACTTTATAGTTTTCAAGGCCATTAGTCAATCAACGCCCAAACAGTTTCTCGGGCCGATTGATAACTTTCCTATACAAGTGTTTAACGAGTTGCATCACAAGTTTATGTGGCGAGCAGAAAAGCGGCGCCTCGCGGCCGGACAGCACTCGACATACGGGGGCAAGATTCGGTGGCAACGTTCACGTAGGAATTCATTTAAGTTCGAGAAGTGTCCGGTTACAGTCTAGCACGACGAGCGTTCGTATTGCATTAGTATTTATTCGAGTATCGGCCGGGCGCAGGTTCTATGTGCGGGGCGGGTGAGGCGGCGTGGCCCCGGGGGGCATACTTACTACGTGATTAATCCCCGTCCCCCGCCCCGCCTCTCGCGTGGGCCGCAGCCGGGCGCGCCGTACTCGCGCCGGGTTTCCTCGTCCCCGCGCCTCACGGCCACTCACTACGCACGGGGCTCCGCGTAGTGCCGCCGCCAGTCGCGCTGCGACCTGCGCCGACGTCGCACCTCGTTCGCGTTACACCGATCGTGACATCGACCTATGATATCATTCATGCTAATCTCCGCCCGTTGATTTTCCTGCCGAGTGACCGCAGCGGCAGGCGCGCGATATCGCGAGTGCCGAATGTTCGTGGACGTCACACTTGTGTACTTTTCCACCGGAATCCGAGCGCGCCCACGAAACCAGTTCGGAGTGGCGGACGTCGCCTTCGGATGAGATCTCCGAGCGAGAGACGCCAGCCCGCGGCCTGAGATGCTGCGCCCGTGACCGTCTCGCGACAGTGCCACGAAACGTAAGGATCTCCTCGTTCATTCGGGTGGCTCACGTTATTATGCCTGGCCGCCTTCCTATTCGCATGGCGCATACGTCGTCGCGTGGATTTTATTTTCGTCTGGCGAGAGGTGTGTGCGTGTAGCGAGCGTGTGAGCGGTGCGGGAGTGTGGCGGCTCGGCGGGCGCGTGTGTGCGCGTTCCGCGTCCGCCGAGACGGCTACTCCCTGCTGGCCTGCTTTATTTAGGTTGTTTCTGAGCGTGTCGGTACCGCTCCGCCCGGCGCCCGCCCGCCGCTCTATATTCCGTGTTCTCTACCTGTTTGTGCCGTGCCGTGTGGTGCCGTGCCACTCGGCGCTCAACTTACCGTCAAGCCCTCAACTTTGCCACATTTCAGTCATAACTTGTTGGACTTATGAGACACTGTTCCTGTCAATCTGCATGAATTCTGAAAGTTAATTTTTGTAACTTTTAGCAGCCCTAACGATTTACTTGTATAATATGACGCTAACACCTTCAAATACTAGGTATCAGTATGTAGAATACCTAATTTGATATTTAACCTTCACGTTGTCCTCTAAGTTATCTGAGGAAACTTTTCTATGTATACGAACCTGACCTTCTTTCGACGTAAACAATGAATTCCTGCCATGGCGTGCACCATTCATCAATTTGATTAGATTGTCAATGTATATTTCCTTCACCACACGTCAAGGCGACTTTGACCTCTATATTCATTAAGCAGTTACATTAACCACCGAATACATTGAATGCGGCCACATAATATAAATATAATTATGTAAAGATGGAATATTGGGCAAATACGTGTGCACATTCGTAATATCTGTCATAAACAAGCAATATATTATTACACTAAAACCAGTAACGAGAACAGGGCAATAAATAAGACAATTAAATTAATTAACAAGACAATAGAACCGGCTTATCGTTTGCGTAATTTGAAGAATACCTAATTTATGAGTTAAAATTAGAACGAGAAGGAAAAGTACTCGTGCTACAATACGCAGCGATGCGGTACGGTACTGGATGACGGCCGATAAACTTCGACCCGTACGTACGATGCTTACACATCACTGAAGGCAGCCATCATGGCGTTCACTATGTAAAAGCGTTACGTGATGATGTGATAACTGTTTGATAATATAGAAATAGCAAAGGAACGTGCAATCCTTGGTATTATGGCCGTCTTCAACCTTAGGTACGATACAATGGTTCCTCCCTAAGGACTTGTAATGCGTTGTACTTATAAGGTGTTTCCCTAACCACACTCTTCAAATCACACGAGACTTAACACTGCAATCATTAAGTAGAAAATAAGAAAAGGCATGCCAGGTTTTGTAAATTAGCTTTGTTATCTCCATTGTATCTAAATAGTAATAGAACTTTGATTTCCAACTCAACGTCAGGCCTTCCAATTTGGTCCTCAGGGGATAACGCATTTGTGACCGATTTCGGATATACGATGACTATAGCAGCAAATAAAACGGATACAGATATGGAGTTTTGTCTCTTAGGTTTCGGCACAAAGAATAAACTGATTAAAACAATTGAATGTCTATCCTAATATACGACGGTATCACTTTATACGGACATTTTAATATTCCTTTCATGTCCGTATAAAATTTGTCCGGAGTCCTTAGCGCTCGAATCAAACTTTTACTTGTTCATTTTTATTTAAATTCCTTGTAATGATATGCACGTTAACCAGTGATCCTGAAGAGTAATAATAGTAAGAGGAGTGCGTCACACTTTATGAACCATTCCTTTGTCGCCGACCCCTCACTTAAACTTTATAGTTTTACTACTAAAGAAGTCAAAGCATGAATGCTATATCTTCTTCGTTTTATGGACAGACAGTACAGAAAATAGAAATGATTTAGATATTTTTTATATATTCAATATGGCCGTCGGTTTCCCTCTTGTGAAACAATGTTACACATATTTTTAATTTTAATAAATTTTTGTAGAGTCGATGCAAATGAAACAGAGACTAGTTAAATGTTAAATCGTCTCGAGATATTGTAAAATAGAGGCGATTATCGAAGTAGCAATGCATCTGTTTGACTTCAGGTAGAACTTCAGTTAGAATTTTGTTCTATATGGTGTGGAATACAAAATTTTGGGCGAAAGTTACCACTTAGCAGGTAACTGTGTGCTTGTTTACTACTTCAAGCTCGTATAAAATAATAAGCAAAAGTTCACAAAAAAACATCATAACATCCAGTTTCTTATTAAAACTATAGTAGAACTATAGTTAGAATAAAAGGCTTTTAAATTTCCTCCTTGAAATCATATTTTCCTTCAATTTTGTCGTATAATAAATATTTCTCTGAGACTCGGATTTTCTAGGAAAAGCAAAATATTCCTTCGTCAAACATAATTTTGCATATTTAATCATATTGTTATTTGCAAGTCTGCTGATTCACTGAATCAATTGCAAATAGTATAGTAAGTAAAATAGACGTAACTAAAATTAGAATTCTGTTAAATATTCTCCACAAACATTTCAATAATTAGAAACCTAAATAAACATAACTTTAATATCTCTAGAATTAAATTGTTTTTGTCAATGGTAAATTGGTATTCGTTTAGGATAAAATGCAGTTACTTTTTAATATATTTCTAGTAGTAGGTACTATTACTTTTGATAGGTCAATATTAATGAATGATATAAAAAAATCATGATTAAATTTCTATATGTACATAATTCTCGTTACGATAGAGAATAAAGTAAATAAAATACATTATTGGTATTTTGAGCGCCTTAGCTTTGTCTTAATAGTAAGTATATTAGCAAATTTTGAAATATATGAAACAAAATATTAATTCATGTTTATAGTTAGTAAACATATAGAAAATGTAACTGCGTTTTAAGTAAAATTTAAATATTAATAAGTTTCGTATAAGGATCTGGTACGTATTGTACCTATAGTGTAAATAAATATATAAATTAAGTTGTAATTTACATAAGATAATATTATCTTCCAGTTAATAATACAAACATTGTATACACGTATTATAAAATAAGCAATCCATCAATAAGATTACTTCAAGCCCATTATTTGTCGCACAAGTGTGAGATAAATGTAGAGTCGATATACATCGCGGCTAATTGCTCTCCTTGTGACGAAGATAATACTTATTTATTCCTCTCACATATTATTGTGACTGATCACCAACATGCTATAACAATTATCGCGTGTAAGCCGATTGACCGGTGTCATTCGAGTCCATTTGTCGCCTTCGTATAAAGGGTATATGAACTAAACTAAATTAAATAAACGACCAGTCAGATAACGAGCGGCGGTTGCAAAGAAAACAAAGATACAGCACTTGTGTCAGTGATAGGAGTGTAGGGACGTGTCGCACACGCACACAGGCGACTCGCGGCCCGGCTTATCGGCAGCTACCGCCTACGGAGCGATATCGAACGTTATCAACTATATTAGCCTCGATAATATTCACATACCTGTACCTTTATGCACGTATAACTTAACATACATGAATGAACGCGCCCCACGCCGCTTTTCTATTGTTTAGTGTTATGGAAACACTTGTCGAGACATCGTGCGGGTAAATAACAAGTGCGTCAATGAATTTCGTTTGTCAACCGCAAATGTACAATGAATACGCTGGATCGCCAATAATACTCGTATAGTGTCGAAGGAATTTTAATAGGTGCGACCGACACATCGCTGTACATACGTAACGGTAGGTACAATTCGCGTAACGAAAAATAAGAAATGCACCACGTTGGGAGCGCTTGTGTTCACGAAACAAATGAATAATATTCTCACGAGTGGAACGGTATCTCATTGCAATATGTCAACATTGAAAGTTGCTCGGCAATGGCGGTGTTTCATGTTACAGCATTTTGCAGTGTTATCGTTTCCACCGCGACCTCACGCCGTCGATATTTAACGCTTCATTATTATGCATACATACATATCTACATAAATTAACTGATACGCACTACATTGTAAGGAGTTTTCTTCAATTACGTAACGATAGTATTCAAATTGCTTTTTCCTATTTCCTAAAAAATCTTTTTCGTTAACTTTCTACCTAAATGGGTTTACTAACAGATAGAGATTCTGTACATACATATAAATTTTGAATTTATGAGAATAAATGTAAAATTTTATGTTCGTAATTCGTATAAAATCGCAAGATAATATGTTTCAGAATAATAGAGAAAACAAAACATTGAGTAAAGTTGAAACTTAGGATTGATCAGAACTCCATTTAAACAAACACGAATACACCTACCTATCTGATTATTGTTAGCATTTACCTCTTATAAAGTACCTCCTACATTAAATACCACCATATCAGTTGTTACTGGGAAGTACTCAGAACTCAACAATAGTCAGGCACAAACTAATTTGCATATAAATAATATTCACTACAAACACATTGTTATTCGTAAACAATGAATATTAGCAAGGGTACTGTTTATAAACTCGGCCCTTAGTTGTACTGTTGCCTCTGCCATGTTTTGTACAACAAACAAACAAATATAAGTATCTAATGTATCTTTAATCTTTATTATAAACTAGATTAGTCCCTTTTTAATATGTTACGGGTACTCACGATATGCGGTTTTTTTTTAATTTCTTTTTGCCGATATTTCGACACGGTGACTTCTACGGGACTCTTCTTGTTTTCCCATTTCCATTTCAGATTGCTAATCTACATAATATACTTAAGATAGGAAAAACAGTATTATATTCTTATTTGTGTGTCAACTTACCTTTTTTTGCAACTATTGACCATCATTCGAATTATCAATAAAACATGAAAAAATGATTGCGGTCGAATATTGACCATATGCTAACTACTCATTCAGATGTTTATATTGTCTCGCACATTTTATTATGTTCTGGAGAATACATTCATCTAATCATTCAAACGTACCAATCAATTGAACCGGTTAATTCCACGAATTCTTTTCCATTCTATTTTCCAAATGACCGAGTTCGCGGCCATTCTACTTTTGTACACTGAAATATTTGTTGTGAATTAAGAATAGGAATTGCTAGGATTAAATAACCAGTTACATTCACAGCACGGTCTAATCAATGGGCAGCGCTTGCGCATGTTACGTCACAGCTTTCGCGGCTACACTGTATTTGCGAAATACACGTCTTATGCAACAAGAATGCGATACGCAAATTTACAGGCCACCGAATACTTACTTTCTGTCGCTTATTGTTGAGCAGCGAAAGTGACTTATTCAAGCTCCAAAATATTCAAAGTTACATAGTTTGCTTACCTACATACATAATAATTATCTCACTAATACTATAAATAGAAAAGTTGTGAGGATGTATTTTGTTACTCTTTCACACAAAACTACGGATCGAATTACACTGAAATTTGGTGAACAGACTGTTTATGACCTGATTTAACAGTTGGAATACTCTGTACCGTGGTAAGTAGGTAGGTATATGTGACAGAAACGGGCCACGGGAATAATGTAGTAAAGTTATAATTATCGCTATCTATTTAAATAACTGTATGGAGCGAATAAATAATATGAAACAAGGAACATGCTGTATGTTTATCAAACGAATGAACAGATTTTATTGAAATAAAACAGCCGTTTCATGTTTTATCAAAGAGCCTAGACAATATTTGTAAAACAAAGCTACGAGAAACTTATATCATTGTAAAGTTTAATATTTGTATCTGAAGAAGATATGTATCTCATTTCTACAACTTAAATATATTTGACACTGAAAATGTTAAATGTGGGTTTTCTCTTGTTTTTCGCTACTGTTATTTTTCGCTCATTATTATTACCCCTAGCGTTTTATTTTTGAAGTGAAACTTCTTTAGAATCATCGTGATGAAACGAAAATGCACCATGATAAAGAAACAAACACATAAACGTATAGGATTAAGTCAGCGAGAGAATGAGAAAATATATTACATAGTATTTTATATTCTCGGTTTAAGTTTTTTTTCTTCTGCATTGTAAAAATTGCACACACACACACGTTTTTGTTCTTTTAAATTGAACCCAAAGGATGCCTGGAAGAGATTAATAATAATAATATACTTTATTGTACCCAAAAAAAAACAGAAATCATACAATGAAAAAATCACAATTTAAAATACAAAAGGCGGTCTTATCGCTAAACAGCGATTTCTTCCAGACAACCTTAGGGTGCGGAGTTAAAGTTAGTATGAGCATATAGAATAGGTAGTGTAGGTAGGGAGATTACTGATTAAATACCTATAATAAACAATAATGCTATATGTGTTTATAATTTAAATAATTAGTATCACGTGACGTTTGCGATCCATATAATAAGGTCTAAGATTATCAACCCAGTGATACACCTTTCACCTCGTTTGAACAAATCATAATTAGTTTGTTTCTATGTCTTAAATAACATGACGCTAGTAGTAATTTATGATGGTAAAGGAAAAGGAAAATATTAACTGTTTAAAGGTCAGATTAAGCAAAATAATAAAGATATGACTTACTAATTCTAACATAAAGAGTTTTCAATTTAATTTCGTTTCAATTCTATTCCCATTTATTCGAAAATTACTAATTAACAAATATTTTCGAATATACGAGTGTATTTATTCAACCTCGGAAGTTATTGGAAGAAATATGATATTTAAAAAAAAAAACACAAAACTTTTAGTATTACAACTACAAGATATAAACTAATTTTCCTTAATGATAAATAAAGACTCATTATTATAAATGTAATAAATTAATAGATTTAGATAGATATCCTTTTTTGAAAGTTATCATTGGCCATCGATGAATTTTAACATTGATGCGTTGAGTTTCAACAATTTTGTAAGTATTAAAATCATTACCTTAATATCGTGCAAAGATCCTTCCATTGAAGAATATATTTCCAGGTGGTAGAACCAATGTAGTTCGACCGGGGAAGTACCACCGCCACCCTTATTTCTAGCGTGAAGCAGTTCTTGCGTTTCGTTGGAAGAGTGTGGTTGCCGGCCCACTTTTATATGAGGCGACCATCTCAGTCCTCGGGAGTAGCAACGCATCTGTGATGGACTTCAGATAGAACCCCTGTTCTATATGAAGTTGCTTACAAATGACCATGGGCGGCAGTAACCACTTACCATCAGGTGGGCTGCTTGCTCGTTTGCTACTTCAAATTTATATATAAAAAAAAAAAAAAATATTATTCTTGTCAGATATTTATGAGGGACTTGACATAATATAAGCAGAACATAAGAAAAGTTACACTGTTCGCTTAAGAGACACGCTTTGCGACATGAGGAGTGTAGCGAGGCAAGAAAGTAATGAGGTTATTTATTATTGGTTATTTTAGAAAATTGGTTATTTTTTTATTAGTTATTTCAGTTGTGAAAATAACTCTGTACCTATTTTTGCTAACATTTTTGATGACTGTTCATGTATATGCAGTAGCTACTTTATAATTTCGCTATATGTATATATTTAAGTACCCGTTACACCTATCAATGTTAATGAGGTATACAAAATTTGTAACCCGTTTCATATTATTATGAATATTACGACAAATGACGTGCGAAATATAATACAATAATATAGTTACGCAATGAACAATGAAATAAACGAACATTTTATAAAATTTTGTCATAAAAGAAGACTAATTTCCGTTGAAGTCATTATCTTATTATCCTTCGTGAATACTGTTTGAAAAAAGTATTTTTTGCAGTTGCTTATTCAATGCTTCCGATCAATGATCATTGTAACACTATTATGAATGCTTAGTTTATGATTAGGTATTTCATAATGCGAGTATTTATTTTTTATTTCAAGGTAATCTCAATTATGTTACTAATGAAGCACTATCGCTATACCTATTCATCGGAGTTCGCATTTGTGACCGGTTTCAAATAGTCATGGTCTATTAAAATTAATTGTAATAAATATGACATTGAGGGTTATAATTGACAACTCGAAATAAGGTAGACAACACACTACATCCTTGTAAGTCTTAGTATTATAAACATATTAGTACATTGCCAGAATGAATTTGGCAAAGCTCTACCGTGCTTTTCGATAGTTTACCAGGTGGTAGAACCAGTGTTATTCGGCCGGGAAGGTACCACCGCCACGCCTATTTCTAGCGTGAAGCAGTTCATGCGTTTAGTTGGAAGGGTGTGGTTGCCGGCTCAGTTGAATATGAGGCGACCATTTTAGTCCTAGAAGTAGCAACGCATCTGTGATTGACTTCAGGTAGAACCTCTGTTGTGTATGAAGTTACTTGCAGATGTCCATGGGCAGAACCACTTACCATCAGGTGGACTACATGCTCTTTTGCTACTTCATTGTAAAAAAAAGTATACGTAGTAATGTAGCAGGAAAATTTCCACCCTTTCAGAACTCACACAGTACGAGTCTAATACCTTTGCATTTGTAATGAATACGAAAACATAAATAACGTTTGTCCTTTAAGAAACGGAATAAACTCTTACTAAATTCACAGATGGCGCTCTTCAATCTCAAGTTGCCACGTTACTACTTTGAGTCTCAATTGTCATATAAACTTTAATTAAACTCGAAACGATTCATTAACCTGAAACAATAAAAAACCGGCGGTTAGATCCGGACAGTGCTTTCAGATGCACTGTAATTACGGTAAATCTACTGTATTTTGTGTATCTACTATATACTATAATGGCAGTGTAGAAGTCTACTATATTTGGCAACAACGTACTTTTAAGGAAATAAAAGTAGAAGTTTATTATTTATCTCGAAATTTGATCGAAGAATATATATAAACAACATACTGGCGAATTTTTTGGAGTCAAATTGTAGGGACACGGTTTTTCGTCGACGTAATTTTACGCCTTGTACTGCAATTTTATCAAAATACAGTATGTTAAGTAGGTAACACTGTACTTTTATTTGGAGGCACTGGACCCGGGATACCTATTTTCCATTCACCCTTTAAAACGTCTTATACTGTAATTTTGCACAAAATAGAGTATTTTAAGTAGAAAACTCTGTAATTTTATTTTTACTGGACCCGGGTATCGGCGTATCGTTCACGGTTAGTTACGCGATGTGGCGATAGGCGGCGGCCTTGCTCCCCGCCCCGCGAGTACGTCACTCACGCACCGTTCAAGTTCAATGCTATACATTTGTTACCATCAGCTTAGTAACTAATGCGTTTATTCCTATAATCGTTTTAGAATGTATACTAAAACGTTCTTTTAAGTTACTTTGAATCAGATTTTCGCGTTATATCAGACTATATTTCTAATTCCTTACAGCTTTTACTTCTTAAATTTAAATACGTGTCTTAGGAGTTTGATCGTTGATAGTTGCCTTTTAACGATTTATTTTCATTTCTCGTTTCAGTATATAGATAAAGAACATAGCTAGCTAGAAATGAGTATAAATTATTGATGACGATTGAAACTATTACATTATATTTAAACATAATTAAAACCTCAAAATTAAATTGACATATATGATTTATGAATTGAAGTACATGTTTACCTGCGCATTGTTGTACAAAATATTTAGACCACGTTATCTTAACAATGCAGATAAAATATGGCAAAGTACGTCATTTATCGTAGTATCGTGCGAGATAAAATACTAGGCATTTATCACATTCAAGAGTTTTGGCTTCGTGCTATGTTATAACGAAAAGCCCTGAACCGAAAATAGTTGCCACAAAGCCTACGAAGTTAATTCGTTAATTCAAGGTCAGGTATTTCATGTCAAAAGAGACCTTGTATAGAATTACCCGCAGTACCTGCGTTATTATATAAGCCCTACACTTGGCCCTAAATGGTTAAACAAGAACCTACAACTAATATTTTTGTGCGCACTCAAACTATTATCGTATTTATCAATACTTTATCGACATCAAGATACGTTTTGATACTAGTACTTTCTTAAAAATATTCTTAAACGTTTCTAAGTCTATATAGAATTAGTTAATCACTTAATTTTTTACACCAAAAATAATTAATAAACCAAAAACGAAAGAACCTTTATACGTAGTTAGTAGATGCCATTCTTTTCATGAGGCTGCTTTGGTCTATAGAACCCTAGACAATAGTAAAACATGTATTATATCAAAAGTTCAGTACCAGTAACCGTAGTTGTTAACTATAATAGAAGATTGATGGTACGGCATTTCCAATTTCCCACCATTGTACTGTGATACGGACAATCAAATGATTCATTTCTGTATATTTTTTATGTGTCAGGCAACATTAATTTTCCAGGGAAAAATTCTAGCGTAAGAAAATATTATTAACCGCCGTCCATTAAGGCGGATGGTGTTCTCTGAAAGATTTTGAAAACAAGAGCGCGCGTCTTCCTCGCGTCCATTCAATGAATTTTCCACGAACTGCGCGTGCGCGTATGTAAACAAACTAAAACATCCTTTAATGAACACAAATATGTCATGATATTACAAATGATGAAGCTTACCGTGTTAGTTGTTATGCAAACATATCAAAAGGTATACCTACTCGAGATGCGAAGCACTAAATAGTTACAAACGATATGTTAAATATATAGTGTATAAGTTTTAAAAATACTAAATGACATAATTTGCTACAATTAATTATAATACATGAAATTAAATTTCAAAATATATAATCAAGGTACATAATACAAGTATTTATTGTTTTATAATACATAATGTAATTGAAAGAATAAGCGAAGAATCGTCATGTCGTTTGTTAATATGTGTCGCCTCCTCGCCTTACTCGTATCCCACAAAAATATATTTAAAATATCGTCTACTTCATTATAAATCATAGCAAATCTAAATATAAATTAAAAAGCAATTTTAGGCGTGACGTACTGTCGAAGGAATTTCCGTAGCAAAACCACTCTGACGTCACGTGGCTCCATGTGGTTTCCTACACCTATCATATACGTCTGAACAAATAAATATTTTATGAAGCATTTGTTACTAATTTTAGAATAGATTATTCTTTGTTGATATGATGATGATATGATATTTTCAAGACACCAAAACATACAAAACGAAACATATTTTAGGCGTTACGCTTACGTTCATCCGTTGATCCGTAAAACTACTTATTTTGAATTTAACTCATAGTTTAAATAATAGAAGTTCAAAAGGAACTTAAAACAAACTAACTCAAACGTATAAATAAGGGGAAGTACTAATATAGGCTACTAAATAAGCCGACGCGTCTTAAATAAGTAAAACGTTATAATATAGAGTTAATTTGGGATTCAGATCGGCAGTTACTACTTTACATAAGGTAGAGTATTAGGTAGAGGTATTTGTATCCATGATTTCCACATGGTGAAAATCTAAACACGCATATAATAAGATATACCAAGAGAATTTACATTAAGATTAAACCCTTTAGGCATGAACCCTTTGGTTTCGTAAGTGCAAACTACGAAACTAGTGCCTACGCAGACAAAGTCATAGGCAACTAGTAGTTTACAAAGCGGGGGAGTTGAAACGTGGGTGTAATCTACTTTACCGTAAATATAAACATTATTCCCAAGTTATTATTAAACAACAAATTTTATAGGCTATTATTACTGTTTTGTTAGGGAATGTTATCACTTTAGTATATTTTTAAACAGACTGCGCTCATTTAAGTACAATTAAAATTATCTTAACAAATTAGCTATTTAATTGTAACTTGTTTTTCCATTGACAACTGGTGTGGCGAAGCGTTTTGATTACCGATCTGATACGCCTTGGATTCCGAGTTCGATCCTCGGTTAGACAGATATCTTAATCCTGATAGAATTTCTGTTTAGAAGTGCATTCGTAGATTTTTTAATATGACAAGTATCAAACGAACATGCAGTCTACCTGAAGACAACCGGCAATTCCTGCCAATGACATCTTTAATCAACCCCAGATAGAGTTATAGTACTACCTAAGGTCAACCAGAGATACGTTTCTACCTCTGAGACTAAGTTAGAATAGTTGTAATGTCTGTCCTTTAACACATGCTTCAAACCAGAAAACAACAACGCTTAATAATCTTATATATATAAGGCAGAAATATGTGTATTCCTCTGGAGTCGAATTATACATAAGTAACACTCAAACTAAGACAAAAATAAGTAATACCTGACACAACCTATTGAATACGAAATCTAAATTCATAGTTTTTATCTTAACATGGCTGTATGGCGTCCACTGCGCCATGCGTGTTATTCTATTATTGATCGATTAGCGTTAAACTGATGTAAAACTTTCTTGTTGCAGGCTTTTTAGAAGAGAGAATGTAGGAAAGAAATACGATAATACGAAAATCTTATCAATCAATTCAATTCAATTTTTCTTTTAAAATTGATTTTTATAAATTTATAAAGTCTTTATAACTTAAATAAAAGGAATATATTGTATAATGTTTTAATAATTTGTATGTTCTCGTAAGATATGAGACTACAATCATATTTCTCAGCAGTAGCAACGTTTCTGTAAAGGGTTTTAGGTAGAACCCTTGTTCTTTATAGAGTTTTTGGACTGTATACCTATTATATAAAAATATTAATGGCTGCTTTAACAACAGATTTAGAATTTCCGTCAAAAGAACGGTTATTTGCCTACCAAATTGTTTTCATAGAAATTGTGGGAAAATTTTACTTACTTATTAATCGTAACTTCTATAAATATAGATTCATATTAATAATATTTACATAAATTATGTTATCGAGCTGACACTCGTGTTCGTGTCACATGAAACAAGTGCTCGTTATTAATTAACTGAACATAGATAACAATATTTGTTTTCGTTTTGAACTAAAATCGGAATCGGAAATTTGGGCTCTACTGCCAAAAAAAGTTAATCGTTTCGATAAAAACTGTAGTGATTGGTGCAAAACGAAATTATTGCTGTTTATACAAGGTCGTTATGCTAATTTTTATAATGTAACATTTAAATATAATAAATTTTTATGACTTATAATAATTTAATCGTAAATATTGAATTCCTTCTATGGCCTTAATGAGATCTGACATATAGCTTTTCAAACAGCTTAAGCTTTATTTCAAAGTTGACAACTCTTCTCCTTTACTGCACAGAAATTAATTAAGTAAGCGAAATTAGTAGTGTAGCAAATTTTTTGTCAAATATATTTTTTTCTAATTAAACATTTCTCACAATTCACACGTAATATTTCGACCTCCTTGAGGATTTACCATCAAAAAAGTCTTTCTTAGCGATAGAAGGATGTTTCTTAATGGTTTAAAATATCCGGAACAGATAACACTACATCTTTACCCGGCGTTTTGTTATGGCAACATCAACGATCACGTTACGTCATTAGCGTAATCTTTGTTTTGCATACTTACTTCAACTGAACAAAATAATGAACTTTGTATCATTATTTATAAACAACTTTATCGGTTGCTAACTCTCCACTAAACAGTGAGTTTGTTGTTGTTTTAAGTTACGTATATAAAAATATATATTTCATATATTTAATTCTAGACATTATTATTTTTATAATAATAAATATTATTAAACGTGAAATCTATCAAATTGCACTTATACAATGTAACTTACATCTAAGTCAGAACAATAATAAAGATGATTCATGATGATTATCTTAGCCCTCAGGTGTGGCGAGGAATCAGTAACAGACTTCAGCTAGAAACCGTGTTATATATGGAGTTCGTTACATATATCAATCGCGGCGGTCACTCACCATTAAAACTGCATGCAGATATGCTGATGCTACTCCTTCAATCTTATAAAAAATATATGCCATTCGCAAAAAAAACAGATATATTATTTTCTCTGGTAATACTAGTAACAACCCTAGTTGTGAAAAATTTATTAGATTTAGTTTCCATCGAAGTGATCGCAAATCAATGATCGGTCTACGTAGGTACTGGTTCGGCTTCTTTGCATACAATCGGTGGTAATTCCTGCAGGTGGGTTAGTCACGCGGCACTCAGATTAGCGTTTAGTATTCAACGGAGTGCAGACTTACCTACGCGTGTAAGAGTCACGAACGGAATTTAAATCGAGAAACAATAACTGTTCACACGAGGTCGGCATTGATATGTTTGCAAATACTACGAATTAGGACATGCGAATAGTTAGTCTACTAATATGGTCTGTATACGTCCAAGCCGCTGTTTCTCAGGCTTTATGTGCGGTTAAAGAGGGGCTTGATTTCCGGTTAAGATAACGGCCAATATGCAAGCATTTGAGGAAAACTGATTCAAAAAAATCTTGACATGATACTTTCCACAAAAAACATTTAAGATTAACATTTGCTATTTTCCGCAATAACAGTTATACATTTTAATGAGAACGTAATGTTTTTATAACACATATGCACGCGTTCTTTATTGTCTCTATATCAAATCACTAGTTTTGCCCCTTGGTTTCACCCGTTACTAAATAAGAAAAAAAAACAAACATAGCGTGATGTTATTAAGCCTATAGCCTTCCTCAATTCCTTAATAATTCAACTCTTTTTTTTTCAATTCGTACCAATAGTTCCTGAGATTAGCACGTTCATACAAACTCTTCAGCTTTATAATATTATCAAATCATCACACTCAAGGGAGTGGCAGTAGGCAATCGTAGTTATTATATGTATATGTTACTGTAAACAAGTGAATGATTTCAAGTATGCTAATCTTGGAAGTGAAGAAAAGACCGGATGGCTGGCGCGCCAAATTTCACGGGAAAGCACTTGGCAAGATCTGGCGTCAATTGACAAGAACGATTGAGGGAGCACCTGCTATTCTTGTTTAGACTTCACAGACGTAATACTCGTGTTATTTCGATTTTGGCAACACTCGCATCTTACACGAGCAACCCCGTGGCGAGACGTGTTAGCTGTACAGTTGATTATCGAAAATAAGTACGCGACGTTTCCACCACATTTTTCTTTTATTTTACCGTATTTCAGTAAAGAAGCTTAATTTTAAAATCATAATTAGTTTAGTAATGAAAAAGACGCTTTAAAGACGCTTTCTACACTCATAACCCCACACTAGGATTTCTCCTGTTTCGTGGGTGCCATGGACACACAAAGACGAATACACAAACACCCAGACCCAGAACAGAAATAAACTCATCATTCAGATACCTGTCTGGCCGGGGATCGAACCCGGGACCCACTGCGGACCCAGTCGTCAAAAAGAGTTCATAAGATTTAATGAAATTTGATGTCCATTCGCAAACCATGAGATACGGTGCCAAAAAAAACATACAAATAGTAAAGTACATTTACTTGAATCTATGTATAAGATTCCTATAATATCTAAGTCCGTAGTGCGCTCTATTTACTAGTTCAGTGCCTACTATACGGTAGTAGGCACTAAACTAGTCAATAGAGCGCACTAGTCACACGGCTTACGAAATGAATACATTTGTAATTTCATTTACCTATTGATCTTATACTATAAAGTCGTTTATAATTCTGTTTAATTCATGACTTCATTCAAGTTAGTTTTATACAATAGTTCTACTGCAGATCTTATTGCTATAAAATTGAAGTTTATTTACTGAAATGTTTAGGCTCGTAATTTTGCAACTATTTTAATTTTAATGTTTTAAACTTAGTCCAATGTAAAGATTACTTATAATATCCAATATGTCCAATATATAGATTCTTTTAACCAGCTGATTAAACTTGTTAACTCCTCCATTTAAGTAAAATAGTTCCGATCAAATCAACATAGCCTTCTCCAATATTGAGCGGTGCGAATAGAGTGGTAAATATTTGAACTACAGACAGACCCTTTAATTTATTTATATAGACTGACATTACACCTAAAGATTTCGCTTCAAAGGTCATTTACGAGCGCTAAAACTCGTTCAGTATTCATACGCTTGCAATAAACGATATACGAGTAGATAAATTGATAGAGTCAGGAGATTGTACGATCCAATCGGTCTTTTCTATCGAAATATCGATATCGTTAGAAACTATTGTAGGTTCTTATACCCTTTATTTGTATGTTCTTACAAATTCTTGTAGAGATTATGTCGTTCTATTTAAATATATTTTAAATACCTATATCTTTGATTTACAAAGATAAAATGGTGAGGTAGTTTTTTCATTATGTATATTGTTATGTTTTTATATAAGGAGTAGTGAAGATGTATCCGGTAGTAAAAATGAATATGAAATGATAAAATAAGTAATATTTAAATAGGTGTACCTATCCATTAGACTTTAGATTGTATCCACTCTTATTAATATACCACAGTTACTTTCTTGCAACCATGTGATAGGATTCCACCAACATTCGTATTTACGTGATAAAATTTCGCAAAGTTTGATTTGTGAGATAAACCTGCAGTAGCAGAAGACAATGTGGCATAGAGCCACATATAGAGCATTAGCTCTACCTCGATACAGCTTCTGTACAGTTAGTTGTTATTAATACTTATATGTGTATTAAATATAAATATTTCACATTGTTATTCACCGTGTATAATGTAAATAAAGGATACAGGAGGATATAAAACGGAAATGTCAAAAAGAAGTGAATTATTGAAATTAACCTTTCTACCGGGCCTTTAACAATTATTTGCAATCGTATCCTTAATAATTGTGTAGTGACTATAAAATTGAAGTAATGTTCAAAATAGACCGGCTGAAAAGCGGTAGGCGGTGTTATCGCCAAGTTGCCGCTTTATTCCAGACAACCTTGAGAATAACACGAACAGTATGTTTTATTTTATATCCAGAGGAGTCTGCTAGTTATATGAAAATAACTAAACTGAGTTACTATTTAGTACTTAATAGATTTTGCTTAGTAAAAATCCACTACATTTTACCCGGTTCTGAAAGAAGGAGAGTATTGTTTTTAGATCGTATGTACACAGTAACATATAAATAGATGCAAAACCAATTACAGAAAAAACTACAAAAACTAAGTCTGTCACCGCGTGCAGTACATTCAATACTTAATTTCGCTTATATTATAATTTAATTTAACTCCGCAGAAGACAATAAGCATTTTTAGCTACATTTGACTGGATCTTTAACTTCCATAAAGATAGATAATTATTTAAAAATATAAGTGTTTATGTAATACGACTAACCAAATACTAAAGTGGAAAAAATAAAATAACATTTTTTTAAATGATTAATTGGCTCTTATTACAAGTGGCAAGAGTCTAATTGAAGTTTTCTTAAATATACTAATCCAATACGTACCATGGAAAAAAATAATACAATTTTATTTACCTATTGTACCTAGTATAGCACTGCAATAGTATATTACATACTGTAAAACAGCCGTACAATATTTTTTTTATTTTCAGATTTTTTAATTTATTTATTTAAGATCAGTTTAATTTATTTAGCTGTAGCTTCATAAGCATTTTACAGTTATACTTTTAAATACCTAAGTGGATGTGCGTCGGAGCGAACAGCATTTCATGGTTGAATCACTCCAATTTACCTGGAAATTGGAATTTCTGGAATTTTCAGGAACATTGCACTGAACTGTATGTTTATGTTACTGTTATTTCTTAACATTTAAAAAAAAATAATTGCCTTGCTCGTGTTTTTGTTTTTGTTTTTAGAAAACAAGAAAAGAAATTAAGGATAATCTTTTGTAAGTACCTGTTATAAAATTAATAATAACGTCCATAATAAATGGGTGCCTACCCATTTATTATGGACATTTTTCCTGGATTACAGTTGGGAAAATAATTAGGAAAAATAAAAACAAAACTGTTTGTTTGCAAAAGAGTATAATATAGTCTGTGTTTTATTGTGGGTAGGTACTCTTGTTGCAAATTTATCTACTTTTATCTGTGATGTGCTCATAGTGGTCTAACTTCTAATGCCATAACACATCCGCTGATTTTCACCTATAGCTGCATAATTCTGCAGTTGACCTGTATTCTTCAAATAGCTATCAATTCGCTCTGACCCAATTATATAAACTTTTATAAATGGCTGCAAGACGGAAGGCGAGTGTTAAAATTACCACGACCTGGTTTCCGAAAGGTATCTGTTCGTGCATATAGAACATCCAAAATAGCTGCATTTTAGACAGGTCGTAGGCGGCAACTGACAGCCACTTCCATCCACATAATTCTGCGCTCCATTTACATTTGTGCCTATATTCATAGAATTTTATTTAATTACTTAGATTATTTACAAATATGTTTTTAATATTTCATGCTATATTTATTACATGAGGCGAAATCTCCTCTGTTTCTTTCTTTTTTGGCTATCTTTAAAAATTTAAATAGATTTAGACTATTAAAAATATGTTTTAAAAGAAATTAGATTCTAATTTTGATAGATTATTTGAACCGGTAATTTATTAAATCATTTATCAATGTAATTACATCACATGATATTAAAATAAAACTTTCAACATAAGCTTAATGGTAAGAGATAATGGCTAGAGGATGCTTACTTCGTTAAAGCCTACAGTACAGTTATTACCGTACCTAATATTAACAAGTAGTAACAGTGTGTACTTTGTATCTTTGTTGAGTAGGGTTGCCACAAAAAACATTATTTATTTTCTGACGACCCATTTGAAAAAAGGCTCTGAATTACCATATGAAAATGTTTAGTACTTTTCTTGCAAAAGCTATAGTATAATTATTTTATATAATAGTGTATAGTGCGATTGTCGAAATGTAGTGCAATACTGTACATACTATGGGTGGCAACCCTATTGTTGAGTGCAGTGTAACGACCGGTGCGTGGGTCGGCCAGCCATTTGTGATTCTCTTGATACTCGGATGGTGTAATAGCAATGAATTTATTACCACCACCGACATCAGTAATTTGTAATAATTCGCAATCAAAACATTATCTATCGATGCACGGTTACATTTATTATGTTCACTGTGATAATGAGAAACTGTTTGATTTATTATTCAACGTAAAATACGCATTATTGATTATGATACTTCTGTGAACTCTGCTGATTGAGTGTTTATGTCGCTAAGTAAGCGGTTTAATTTTATTTATATCTCATTCGCAACCACGTAATCGCTTAGGTACACCAATTACTCATTCGTCACTATTCGATGCACCGTCAGCTACTCATTTCATTGTTTAAGGAATATTTGGTAATAGCTCTCCGGTCATTGAACTTGTTAATTACCTAATGTTGATGTAGAAGCAATTTTGTACGATTTTATCGTTCATGACTTTATTGAATTACAAATCAACTACTTTTGCTACGAACGACTTTTCTTATACTTTCTTTGTTCGCATGGAATATACAATAATTATTGTGTGGCGCGATTGTACATAGAATAGTATATCTTAAAGAGATTCACAGCAACGGTGGCGCCTAATTCTCAAGGTGGTTCACACATTCAACAGTTTGGCGATGCGTGGGCGCACGGTAGCCCACAGGCGCACACAACACATAATGGCCAGTATGTAAATATAGGAGATTGTGTCCGTGTGGCAAAACGTCGGCCGCTGCGAGTGTAGGCGGGGTTGTTTGCCTCGGCTCCTATTGCGTGATCCACTCAATAAAACTGTTGTTAGACTCCAAATTGGCCGCTTAAACGAACACGCCGTTGTCGAGATGAGACCTCGCGTATCCAGGAGCGACGATCACGATTACGTAACCTTCTCTATAATTGCTGGTTCGATTCGAGAGTGCGATACGAATTTGTTGTTACCTTTCCGCGTGAGTCTCAAAAGTTGATCCGTAAATCCTTCACACGGAACCAGTTACTGACACGTAATTTAAAACACTATGTTAATATTGGAATTAGCATTACTGCAACACAATTAACACGGCAGCCACCTTTTTACCGCAAACGAGTAACATAAATGGCATTGTGGAAATTCGTCTTTACGTAACAATCGTCGCGTGACTCGGCGCTCGGCTTCATTCAGTTACAACCCGAACCTCAACCTCCCACCTCACCATAAATGTACATTACCTCACTAAGTGCTCTTTAGACGGTGCCGTTAAGGGTTGCCACTTCTAGAGAAAAAAAATCGGGACGATCCGGCACCCATCAGAGACGTTCGGAGTTTGGTCCAAAGAATATGACCCATGAGACATTCTAAGGAAATTTAAACTTTATTTTGAGTTTTTATTTGTATTTATTTTATGTGATTAACAACGTGTTTTCTTTGTAACAACGTGATTACAAAGGAAACTGAAGATTAATGTATCCACATAAGTTTGTCAGTCAAAGCGTGAAAATGCCGCAAACGGACACAACATACACACCAATAAAACTTGACTTAAAGGATTCAATGAAATTTTTATAGAATACGTAAACTTCAGAGATACTCACATAATGTTTTTAAAAGCACATACAGTATAAACTTAACGAATGTAATGTAACTTAATGCAACTTCATATTGTCAAAAATCGGGACAAAATCGATAGGCCTACGGGATGCGGGACAATGTCATCGGAATCGGGACTGTCCCGGCAAAATCGAGATAGGTGGCAACTCTGGTGCCGTTACTGGCGATAATTTACTTTTAAGTAAGTTAAGCGGCTTATATGGCGTGAACGAGTCTGCACTGGATTTAGTTAGACAATCTTACGGTTACCCTGAACTGTCTCAGCTGAACATCTATTACGCTAATGCGACAAGTAGGTACTTAATCAATTTTATGTCATCGCAACGGGCAATGTGGGTCGATTACGAACAATATTAATTTCTCTCCGCATTTATATAAATGTCTAGACATTTAGATAGGGTACAATTAATTTTGTTTGTTCTAATTGTCTAGATACGAGTACCTACAACGTAACCGGCACATATGCAGTTAGTGGTATGATCAGCACAAAAAGGTATTATGATGTTCTGGGAATTTTACGATGCTAATGATGACTGACGATAAAAATGAGCTGACTTCAATGAAAATCATTCGTCAAAATATAATCTATCAGCTCTACTGACTGCTATACGTATAATATATATAAATAATATACAATGTACACGTGTAAAATAACTGAGAATAGAAGTATATTATGTTGCCAAGCGTAGTAAGCAAGTGATTAGGAGTCTGATACGCGTCAATTATATTTATTAGTGTAGGTGGGTGTTTTCTTAACCTTTAACATACCATAATACGCTGAATGTTTTGAGGCTTTTACGGAATTACACCAGAATATAGCGGCCATTCACACTGTTTTATATCAGCAGAATTAAGTACGGTGGTGTGTTCAGAGTCGACCATGAAGAGTTCTGAAAGAAGTAGACCATTAGGTATATAATGAGGAATATAATAAACGTTTATACTTGAATGGTATGTAATTTTTTGAGAATCGAATCCAAGGCTTCTTGAACTAGTCTGTTCTACTAACCCACGCAATCCGCCATTCATACATTAACAATGAATAAAATATAATAGCTTGTTTAGTTACACCAATAATGATATGAGCGCTAAACTAAGCGCAGAATATGGAGGAAGGAAATAGAGGATGGATAACAATATTATTATGAATATAACTGCTTCATAAGGCGCAATTGACCGATTTGCCGCATTATAATAATATTAATAATCGCTATTTGCTTTAACCAAAGCAACGTTAATTTTTACAACTCTACTTATAAATTGTTTATATTTCTGATTACCTAATGACTACTACAATCGAATGAAACGAATGATCTACTTCTTACATTTACTGTTGTATAGTAAGTCAAGTAATAATGATATAATCAAGAAATAATCAAAATACTTTACGAATTAAACTAATAAAAATATTACAAAACTATTTATATTACTATAAAAAGGTAGCTCATTTCTAAGGATTTTTTAAATGACTTCTCAAAGGAATCTACAATTCATTAAGTCATATTGTTGTTTATATAAATTTCATTTATATTTAAATCTATGAGCGTCCATTCGTTCAAAATTATATTTTTCAAGGAGGTTTCTGTTCATAATTTTTGCTTTGTGTTTAAAATCTCACAGTAGTACCCAAATGTGACAGAAATATGTAATATAGAATTAATTTTCTGATCTATATATACTCAGGTGCAATAGGGAAAAATATGAGAGGAAAATAACATCGGCGAACACACCATCACACGAAAATTACAGGTTCAATGTTTATTATTATAGTTCAATTTGACGACCAAATTTAAAATATATAAATAATTATGAATTCAAATTTGATGACCCGCGCGGCGGAGAGGTCAACATACCGGTCTAACACGCAGTGGGTCCCAGGTTCGATCCCCGGCCAGACAGAAATGTGAATAATGAGTTTAGATTTCTGTTCTGGGTCTAGGTGTTTGCGTATTCGTCTTTGTGTGTCCATGGCACCCACGACACAGGAGAAAATCCTAATTTGGGGCTATGAAGGTATAAAGCGTTTAAATTATAGTTCAATACAATAATAAAAAAACACAAATACGGGTCGTCAAATTTGAATTCATAATATATTTTAAATTTGGTCTTGAAATTTAACTATAATAATAATCATTGAACCTGTAATTTTCGTGTGATGGTAACATTATAATATTTCTTTTTAGTCAGCCATCATTAAACTTTTACTTACTCTATTGCAAATTACAAATCGTAACGACCAAAACAGCTGGACGCAACAGGTGTTGAGCGTAACGGCTATTTGTTCATAAATTAATACTCTGCGACATATAGAACACAACTGCTATTTTATAGAATAATTATGTAATCTCGAAACATAATTACGCGGTATAATATCCACTCCGAATTAAGAGTTGACAGTTTCGGCGTTTTACTTAGTGATGATGGGTCAGGAATTACATATTTTTTTAATAAACATACCAAGTTTCACGCATCTAATTCAAATCGATTTTGAGTTATTAAGGGGTCAAAAGTGATTCCAAATGGTTCCTGTAAACAATATTCGCGTTGCTTGTTGCCAGAGAACTTGGCAACACGCTGCCGCATGTTATGATATTACATATATGTATAGCTGTATGTATAGGAATCAGAACATTATGCAATAATCTATCTATATTCTTTGTGAGAACATTT
>DWNE01000944.1:0-24498 GCA_018249875.1 Cecropterus toxeus | reverse complement strand
ATTTTTAAACGAGCACTGCGGCATGTTTACGCTCCTATCGTTCAAACACTACTAATCTAAAAGCGCACCCAAATCTCATTTGGGTGCTCTTTTCGTGAGACCATTTTTTGTCGCTGATTGTGTATCTAGTTCTTTTAAGTGATCGAAGGTCTCAGGTTTGAACGAGGTCTTTCCGCGCAAATCGAAACACCTGACAATGCGAGTCATGTTATTTTTTATCCAATTGAAGAAGCAAGAGAGTAGCCCACGTGATGGTAACTGACGCCCATGTACATTTATAAGCTACAGTGAAGCTAAACTAAGTGAACAGGCAACCAAAATGTGCTACGGGTACTAAATTAAAAGTGCAACCGCAAAACCTCAATCTCTCGTCAATTGTAATACGCTCGAGTTGCTATGTTCTTTACGATTGTATGAAAATGTCTACGCGGCTTGTTTATTCCAAAGTAATTAACTAAAGAGTTATTTGGGCGCGAATCTGCGTAGTTCGGGATGATCGACTGAATGCTTAAATCGCACAAAGTGTTTTTAATTGTACAATGAATACAGGAAATAATGGAGTTATGTATTGGTATTTATGTCGGAATTTAAAATTTTAATTTATTAATACCATAAACAGTAGATACCTACTAGTGACGTACCCTTGGACGAAAAAACTAACTTATACTTATACGTCCATGAAGGTAACTAAAATTTTAAATTACAAATATGACGTTTAAATTTTACCAAATAAAATTGACCGGTAGGGGCCAGACGCGAAACATTTTTATAAAGTAGGTATTGTCTTTGCGCCTGGTTGACGCCTCAGGTGACCCAAGAGCTGGAGCTTACCTCGGCCAGCAAATAAGTTTGGCAATTCAACGAGGTAATGCTGCCAGTGTCTTGGGTACACTTCCACGGGGTAGCGATTTGGCCCATTTATTTTATCTATAGTTTTTAATTTTAATTGTTAAATTAAATTGTATTGTATTAAATAGTCAACATGATTAAATATATTAAAGCCATATGGAGTTCCGCGATGTCGACCTCAATAAAATTTATCAAAATAGTTACCGTTGCATCTATGTAAAGTTTATGTAAGTTATGTATATATATTTTTCATATTGTAAAAGTAGTTAACGAGCATGCAATCTACCTGATATGGGTACTGTCACCTGCAAACATCTATATAATCAACCCTAGACAGCATTAGCTTTTTATGTCAGTCACAGATCCATGGGAACTAATTTTGAACTGGCTTTAGATCTTTAGCCTAGTTTAAGTGTTTTTCGTAAGAAAAGACCTAGCACTGCAGTCCATGGACATTTGTAAACAATTGCATACAGAACAGGGTACCTGAATGTAAAAGCATATCCGAAGTCCATTACAAATGCGTTACTACTCCCAAAGACTAAGATGGTCGCCTCACATAAAATTGCTTCACGCTAGAAATAAGTTACTCAATCAATCACGCTTTCTACACTCATAGCCCCCACAGTAGAATTTTCTCCTGTGTCGTGGGTGCCATGGATACACAAAGACGGATACACAAACACCTAGACCCAGAACAGAAATCTAAACTCATCATTCAAATTTCTGTCTGGCCGGGGATCGAACCCGGGACCCACTGCGCGTCAGACCGGTATGGTGACCATTCCGTCACGCGGGTCGTCAAGCGTAGTATTGATAGATACCTCACCGGTAAACTTATATTCGTTCTATCACCTTTTTGATTGGTAGGGGTTAACTATACAACTACTAACAATATAAGTAGTAAACAATTTAAATATTTATAAGTACAAAACATAAACAAAGCCAGTAAATATTGCAACTGCTTAATGCTTTTTGTCAATGCCAAGTACCTATAATTATGTCGACCTATTTAGTATGTATTTAGCACAACCTTTATAAAGACTAATTGAACTATTCAATATTTTAGGGTTAATAGTTGCGATTATAGCATTATGCATAGAACTATACAAGTCAAAATAAAGATATATCTTATCTCGATTTTTCTTATAGTTCAATCTACTTATTGACGACCCGCGTGGCGGAGCAGTCCTTATACCTGACAAGCAGTGGGTTCCGGTTTCGATCCCCGACCGGACAGATATCTAAAGGAATAAGATCCACTGGTCCGATTTGCTTTTAATTTTGCATGGATGTAACTTATTTACTTGATCAATTTATAGGCTACCTTTGATTTAGATATTTTGCACTATTTAAAGATGGCGACAATTTTTATGCAACTTAGCGAAGCATCAGTACTTCAGCTATTAAATAAGGGCTAAGGAATAGGGTATCACGGCAAGAAGTTTATTCCATATCTTATATGTTTATAGCATAAATAAATTCGTGAAGTCTCCGTTTTTCATATAATTTCAAAAGAGCTTTACGCCACAACACAATTCCTATGTGTGAGTTTTATTTTAGCGCAGTTCTTTACAAATGTGGGCTGAAACCGCCATACCCTTCGAGCGGGCAGTTTGTCGATCGTAAATTTCTTTGGCACGCGCTACAGTCTAAACGGATTGACGGATTGTGTTTGTTACGTATGACACACATATCATTAGAATCGTCTCAGTTTGCAGCGTGACATAGGCTTTATAATTTTTCATAATGGTATCAAATGATAGCTAGTAAATAGATTGGTCTATTATTTATATCAACACTATAAATATATTAAGTTGATGAAATACAAATGTATATATAAGACAAATAGTACTATCACTATACACATGTATACAAAAAATGTTAATTTTTAATCAAAATAAAACGTCTAAAAATTTATTTTTATCGCACATTGCTTGAGCGAGTAAGTAAAATGTAACTAAGCCGTTGAATTTCTTTCATAATTAGCTGTGCTCCGCGGTTTCATCTGCGTATTATAAAATAACATAATTTTACATTAGGTAACGCCGGGCTATATGGGATTTGTACTGCACTCCATCCTCGACATCCTCGGCGCTGCGAAGAGGACTCCGCGATCTCCAAAAGAACGCAACCGGAGTCCTCTGAGCGTCCGACGGCGGTATGTCTTCGCATGCCGTCGTAAAGGGCAGAGGGTGCGATGGGCCCAGCCGCTCACCTGGGTGGAGCCCGAAAGGGGCGTTGCGCTCAAAGGACTCCAGGATCTCCAAAGGACTGCAATCAGCTGCTTAAGAAATTGTTACGTTTATTTTATGATATTCCATTTTTTTTTCGGAATAAAGGGGCTATGCTGACTTTACTACTAGAGTTAATCTACTTAGATTTGATCCAAAGACGTTAATAAAATGTAGATTTTACAGCAAACTTAGCACACAAATGGAGCCCTTACGACTGAAAAGAAAATATATACAGACTCCGCTCTATATTTATAAAAACATAGTTAAATCACTTTTATTTATGTTATTGATCTAATCAATGGCTGTTTTGACTATTAGAATAATTGACATCATCTGGGGTGGTTTGTTATCATCTATTGTTCGGGTGGGTGTCAGTTCTACATCTTAACCTTCGCAATACAACTGAATGCGTTTTCGTTAAAGTTGCGTGCAAAGGTCGAATCGACCCTGCACTGATAATAAGGCTCTAAACACTAATTGAACTATTAACTTATTGAATCACAGTCTTTATTGATTTTGTTGAAACTGTTCGTCTCGGTGAGAGATCGTGTATTCGAAATTATTATAAATTCGATTTTCAATGTGTATATATGTGATTATCTTAGTCTATGTTCTCTATTGCAAATATAATTAATATATAATCGTTTCCAAAACTTAAATTAGTTATATTCGAATAAATAATGTTAAAAATTTACTATTAATAGTCCTAACTTTGTTACGTAGTATAATAGGATTTTAAGTGCTTGAATAGTTAATTCTGCGATGATAACAAAATGAACTATAAATGTATTATTAATAATATCGTATAACTTTAACTCGATTACGAGTGCATTATTAATTTAACATTATAATCAAAAAAACATTAACAGAACTGGATAGGACACTATTGTGACAGTATTTTTCGAAATTTGAAAAAAGCAGATGGTTTTTAGTCATAAGCATGTAAGCCTGCACATTTAAGGGTTTAGTTCTCACGTCGATGACGCGTTAGGCCATTGAAATCGCAGTGCTCAAGATGTGGATGTGTAGTATATAAACCGCTGGCCGCGAGGAAGGAAGCATCAAGTGCTAAACAGTTTGTTAACCCAATTAAAAATATATGTGTCAAATAATGAATACTGTCATCTCAACCCTCATCGCCATTTTGGCGGTAAATGGTAAGATTTTTTTTAAATTTTAGAAATAATTAAATCAATATTTATTTCAGTTACAAAATAACAAATATAATAAAATAAATATATAATTTCAAATAATATTTATTTTAAAATTAATGTAAAAATATACAATTTTATTGTTTTTAAAAAATGTGTCTAAAATAATAAAGGGTTTATTTTTTAATGAGAAATTATAATAGGTTTAATTTCATATTATTGACTACATAGTATTGAAAAAAATATTTAAAAAAATTAGGTCATTATTCAATAGGTACCAACTAACGACTATGCAAAAAGTTCGTTGGAGCATACAATCAGATAAACAAGTTCTATTTTAAAGGTGGAAATTATTATCGAATAACCGGATTTATTAATTACGCTGCATTCAGATAAAGATTGGAGTTAGCATGATATTATGGGTTGAGTAAAGTCACGCGAAACATGTAGTATCTTCCTTTCGTATTGTATTGGATCAATTCGGATCGCACAAACATCCGACGATGGAGCATATACACATTGCAAGACTATTTAATTTATTTGGCACTGACCGTGGGATACAGTGTAACTTATCAAACTTAAACCTAAACAATACTTAACTTCATAATAAAAAGGAATGAACTTAATCATTATTGGTGCTTATGGATAGTTTTATAGTTATTGCAGATGATTGGAGACATTTAGAATAGGATTTCAGAAGTAAAATATTTTTAATAAGAAATTGTATTTGTGTCATAATATGACAACCGAAGCTGGATGAGCCCTTAACGGTTCAACCTAGGCCTAATTACCTACAGCATTGTAAAACGCTGTTGAATTTCACTTCGAATAGTGTGGTAAGAGAGACATACTTATCCAAGGCGTTCAAACTTAGTGCTCAGGGGTAGCATCTGTGACCAATCTTAGTCAATACAATAATCTGAGGGTCAATTAAAGATCCAAGGGTGGCAGCGGCTATCAGGTGGACTGTGAGCTTCTTTTCTACTTGTATACCATTATCACAAAAAACGTGCGATCAATATTGTCCAATGTATCGCTAGATCCTTATTTTCTAAAGTGGTCCAGGTGGACCCCCAGGGGCCACGGCACTCGACGGGTCTACGTTGGCGTGACAAAAAATGGGGGTTCACAATTCGTAAGCGGGGGTTCGTATCGTATCTGCTTTAGATAACGATGAACTAAAATGTTTGCATGACTTCACTTATCAATGAACGCAGATTAACCGCCGCTACTGCTACTGTGTCGTAGCGTGCTCACACGGGTCATGGTATTGACAGCACGTTTAAAGGGCGGTTAATTGTCCGTTACCAAAATATATAACACATATATATTTTTTGTAAAAGAAAACTCGAAATGGCGCCGGCGGAGGCGGCAGAATATTTAGATTTGGCGACCTTTTTTGGTCGTCAAATCTTAGAGACACTGATGACAAAGACTATTTAGATTAGGCGACCTTTTTTTTTGGTCATCAAATTCGATATTTTGTGGTTGGAATTCAGCTGTATCGCAAATTTCCACAGATCCGATCTTTACATTTTTGCCGAGATTTTAGAATATGGTAAAAATATAACCGGAACCACCAAAATTTTATAAGTTGTCTATGAAAAAAATGTCTAGGAACCTCTACACTAGATAGTAGTTGGCATGTATCGAGCAAGTTAATCGTATTTTGTATTATGATCGACTGCATTACGATAATTCCGATTTTTGAAGGTGATAGAACCAATACAATTCCACCGGGGTAGTACCACCGCCGCACCTATTTCTAGCGTGAAGCAATTCTTGCGTTTCGCTGGAAGGCTGTGGTTGCCGGCTTATATGAGGCGACCATCTTAGTCCTCATGAGTAGTTATTTCTGTATTTAAACAATTCACCGGATGAACTTGTCTATGATAAGCGAATTAAGTTACATCTACTAAAAATATATTTTCCTATTTTATGTTTATTATATTATACGTAATATAATACACGTACTTTTATACGTAAACAATATACAATACAATCGCAGTCGTGATTTGTCATAAACGTAATTTTCTTACCTAGATAACGATTTTCTTTAGACAAAAATAATAGATGAATTAGATAATTGCTAATAATAAACTCGTGCTTCGGATTCGTGCTACACCATCTCTATACCTTTCTCTCATTTGAATAATGTAATTCATAAATATAATTATATTCTAGAAATCCTTACGTTCAATGCTTGATTATTAATACGTACTAATAGATATAAAAATAAAAATGTAAAACGTTAACTTGCATTTTAATGTTATACATATTTACCCAACACTTGTCAAAGAAATCCTTAATCGTTTCATATTTGAAAATTTATAGTAGACAAAAATAGTTTTTTTTTTTTGCAGTTGCAGCCAATATGAGCGTATGTTGTCACATTGTTCAAAAATTTGTAGAATATGAATTATTCATTTGTGTAGGCAATTGATTAATGACGTTCGGTATTCCCAAATTTTACATGAGATTATAAAGTATGAGTGTAAATTTTACCTTAATGAGTGTTCTAATTGTCATTTCCATCCTCAAAACCAAAATACGCCATTTTAAAAATGACGTTTCAGGTACGTCATTGGCCTGAGCCGTCATCACGTACGTTTATGAATGTATATTAATTCAAATCGCCTCAAACTTTTATATTATCCTTCATAACTTTAAATTAAAAAGTAGGAAGATCATGGCAATAACTTCTATTTCGAGAACAATACAAACAGCTTTTACTTATTTCGATTTTTCCAAAAGTTGACCGGGTCCGACATTTGGTCAAGTACAAATAGACTGCAATTTAATATATATAAGTATGGACATAGCTATAGCTTTGTTTAGGGAAAAAAAGAATTTTGAAAATCGGTCCAGAAATGGCAGAGAAATCGGTGAACATACATAAAAAAACATACATACAGTCGAATATAGAACCTTTTCAAAGTCGTTTAAAAATGCATAAGGAGGGTTCGGAATCGTCTCTGAAATTTATTAGTAAAGTACAAAAAAGGTCGTGTGTTTGAAGATTTTCTTATTTTGTCACCTCAGGGGCCTTGATTTTTAATCTACTACCCATAATAATATAAGAACTTATTTTTAAAAAGGGGTTAAAAGTGCATTGCACTTAATGCTTATGCAATATTCAATAGATCATATTTGTAAATATATGTTTCGCTAATATGAAAGCTAAATATTTCAGTTCACGTTGGACCTAAGTCTTATTATATCGTGTTATCGTAATAAGCCGGTTGCAGAGTAAAAACTATACTATTCTACGGAATAAGCTAAGACAGCTAATCCGATCGAAGCTTTGATTTCGGTTTCAACTTCGGCAAACAAAACCACCTTCGGCAAAACTTTCGACATCGATCATAATGGACCGAAGTTTTAGCCGGTTTTTGAACCTTCAGCCTTCGGCTTCGGTCAAAAATCGACGTTCGGTCGGACAGTACTAATCACCTAACCCATGCACAGAATAAACTAAGCTAAAGCCAACTTAGCGTGGCCCAGTGGTGAAAGAGGCTTAGTCCTGGGCTACATTAGATTTAGGTCAAAGAGCTGAGGATCGGAAAACACAGCTTCATACATTTCAGTTAGTTTAGATAACTTGCTTGTAGCCAGTAGCGGCGTTAGGGTAGGGCGCGGTAGGGCCGTCGCCCAGGGCGCCGGACATAAAGGGGCGCCGCAGCAGAAGCGTAGCGTGGGGGGGCCGGCTCGCTAGATTTGGCAACCTTGTTTTTTTTGGTTGTCAAGTTAAATATTGTGGTTTTTTTTGGTGGTCTTGACCACCAAAATACTAACGTGTTAGATATTGTCGTTTTAAAACAGGCACTGCTTGTAGCAAAGTATGAAAAGCTGCCTTAGCTATGAGAGAATAACGTAAAGCTTAGATACACAATATTGAAAAGTCTTAACCTCAGCTAGCTATGCTAAATTCAGCTTAGCTCTAAGTGTACAACCCGAACGATATGTATTTATTTAGACACTTGTCAGGTCAGGCTGAAATTATGTATCTTTAGTGCATAATTTCAGCCTGACCTTAGATTTGTATTAGATTAGTCACATAGAGGACGCATTTATTTAAGGATTTCATTTCTCTTAATGCACTCATCATGAGCGATAACAGATGTTACAAAGTCGATACAACCGAGTTGTCACGAACTTATCGATAAGTAAAAGATAACATTGTCTATGCCTAAGTGATTTAAGTGATTCGCGCTAAAACTGCATTTTTTCTCATGTCTTACAGATTATAATCTGTTAACCAAAACAGTAGGTAGAATACTATTAAAAAAATAATAAGTGACTATTATTCGACAATAAGTGACTATTATCCACCCACTTTTTTTCAATAACTTTGGGGGCAGCCATAAATATCTTAACTCTACTGCCAAGAAAACTTAAAAACCAAATCACATGTTGATTGATTATCTAGTTAAAATATAAAATGAACAATAACTCTTGTCGAACATAATTTACGCGACATTTCTGCATAATCATGATCAAGTTTGTACGTACATTTAAAATGCTCTAACATATTTGGGCTTAAAACGAATGGTAAAATACTACTTGAATTTTAAATCGTGTTTTTCGTCTAATACAATAATCTGGACACGTATTTGATTGTAATAAATCCCACGCACATTACTGTCTTAAATTAAGTGGATAAGTAGGTACATGGTAATTTGTAAGATATAAATTAAGTAAAGATATACAATCAATAACTCATATTGATGAATAAAAAATAATGTACCTATATGATTTTTTTTGTGTTTTTTTCTAATTAATCACCTTGGAAAACTTGGTTAGAAGATGTTGACTGTAGCAAAACACTATACCGGTTCACGCAGAGTTTCCGTGTCGATCCCCGGCCGGGTAGACATTGAAAGGATGTATTTATATTTCTGTTTTGGGTCTGGGCGCTTGCCGTTATAGCTTGATGGTATCCATAATACATGTAATTATAGTGAACTATGAGAGCTGAAAGAGTTAAGCCCAGTGAGCTCTCTTAGTTCACTATAATTACATGTATTATGGATGATTATATGTATTACGTTATGGACGATTACATGTATTATGGATAAATGAAAACTTCGTATTAATTTCCGCGAGAGTATTCGTTAACGAACATCATATCGTTGTGCAAACACTTAATTTTGGCCTTTCTAGTTAAATATCCATTAGGTAGGTACATTCAAAATGAAAGTTCCTCGTGTATGTAAGTTGCTTATATTTGCAAAACAAAAATAGAGAACTAGCAATAATAAATAATACATTTTTTTATTAATAATAGTTTTTTTTATAATGTTTGTCTTACCGTTGGTTGGTTGCGTGTTTGAAATCGCATGAAATCAAAACTAACGAATTTGAAGTGAGGGACTGAAAATATATTTTTTTATTGTGTAATAATATTTACATCTTGAGTTTAACGCAAACACAAACAGTACAAAACATGTAAATTGATTTGCATTGATGAAGCTCATTTTACATGGACGAACCTGATCAGTTTAAAGGTAAGTTGATTTCGAAACTTTTCGCTATTTAAAAATGGCAAATATTTAATGACATCACTACACCTTTTGGTTACAGCCTTTCATATTTTCCTTTTTAATAAAAAGAGAACGCTTAAAAATAGCAAATTTGTTTGCACACTCGCGTTTAACATTTAATTTTCTATCAGGAAGATCCTTATCACTTTTCATGTACCTACAAGTACACTTACAAGTACCCCCGGTTAGCGAGTAAAATCTAATATTTTTGTCACATAGCAAAGCACTAATACTAATAATATTTATAAATTTGAAAGTTTTTTGTTTGACAGACATTATGCGTAATGAACGAACGTACAGGACATGGGGTCAATGCGCCGTCAACGCCTTAACCGAAAGATTTATTTGCTAGTGATCTAACCCGGAAGATTGGGTTTGATTTGAATAAAAAAATAGTATGTTCTTATAGATATGTTAATGTCATGTTATCCGCTTAAATCGTTAAGGTGTATCTAGCTAACACGTGCCTGTCTAGACGTTTAAAAACAATTATATAAGTAATGGGGAATTTCGCGTTGTCTATGTTACAGCTTTCATTTGAGAAGGGCTAAACTTTGTTTAAAAAAAGGGGTCATCGTCCATGGATACACCTATACGTTGAGGGAAGCATGGGCACTATTTCGAAATGATGATTCTATTTCGGGATCGAAATCTTGCCTTGACCGGATGACCTTAAGGATTTGCGTTTATATAGGGGAGAGAGTTGAGTCCCTTATGTCCGCAGCCATGGAGCTGCTAGTGGATGTTCTTTCAATGATTAAATACACTGTAGCTCCTAAAACTCCAGGTGTTTACTCACGTAACTCTAGACTTCGGCTACATTGTTAATCTTAAGTCTATAATATTAATTTCACACAATATTCATCTCTACATCTATTCATTTAGTCATAGTACCTTGCTTATTGTAATCTTTCCATTTCCATCAATCCAGTACCCTTTGTGGTCGGGTGGGGCTACCGCGCCTCTGACCAGAGACGCTGGGCAGTCCTCCACCCGGCGTGCGGCGGCCGCCAGCAGTCGCCCATCGCCATTGCGGCTAGACAAGCCATTCCCATTTCCATCCCGGCGATGGAGCTCATCGGATACCAGAACCCGCTGCCTGGGCCGCTGACTATCACTAATAATGGACATTCTGGTAAGATTCCTAATAATTCCATAATCCAATGTTGCATCTATATCTATGAGTCTACCCGTCGCATACATCAAGACACGAAGGGTGCTGATACGACCCACTAAGTGTCAGTAACTATCAGCATTAACTAATATTAATTAAAATATGATTAAGTATTGATTCTAATTAAAATAACAGGAGAAGCCCTGCACCTCATTTGTTTTAAAGTGTTCATGTCGTGATTATTTTTTGCGTCAATACCTATTTTCTGGAAATACGTAATATAGTTCAGTAAAGCTATGGATATCTTCAATATATTCAATAAACAAACTTATTTTCCAGTGGCTTTAACCATTCCCAAGTATTCTCCTGAAGAAGAGAAGAAAGGATTCCGTCTCCCTTACATTTTTGGAGGTCCTCTCGACAATGAATACGAGATCGAGGGGTTGCATTTCCACTGGGGGGACAAGAACAACAGGGGCGCTGAACACACCCTGAACGACATGCGCTTGCCCCTCGAGATGCATATCATCCACAGGAATAAAAAGTACAGGAACTTGGCTGAAGCTCTCCAGCATCCTGATGGTCTTTGCGTTCTGGCTTTCTTCTATCAGGTACATGGGATTATCCTTATAATTTATGCATCTTTTACACTAACTGTTGCATTGTTTGCCGGTGGGTACATGAAATTATGCAGATTATTTCCAAACAATGTACCCAAAAGGATCTACATAGATTACGATGAGCTATGTATACAAATAATTTCGGTAGTTTCAAATAAGTCCACAATAACAAAGTACGTTGGTTTAATACTTAGTAAGAAAGAGAATCAGAAAATATAGAACTTGTTACTACTTGGCCCTATGGCCAAGTTAACAATAAATTCAATATAAGGCAATTTCAATCAACTCCGGGTGGCAAATCAATCTAGCGCTTCGGAAGGCAAATTCATCCAATAAAATTAAATAATAACTAAAATCTGCAGGTGGTTGAATACGACGCCAAGCTCCTAACTCCCCTGATCAAGAATCTCTCCGCCATTGAGAACTACAACACCAGCATGCAATTACCCCACACCTTTTCCCTGTCGTCCATCTTGTCTGGACTGGACACGGAGCGTTTCTACACTTACAAGGGATCTCTCACCACCCCGCCTTGTGCTGAAGCCGTCACGTGGGTCATCTTCTCAGATTACTTGCCAATCTCCGTTTTCCAGGTAAGCTATATTAAAGTGTTTTGGATCGATAATATATCGATGGCAAAGCTATCGAGTGCAATAGAATCGATAGTATCGTCTAAACTTGACAGTATCGAATCTATTGAGATTTCTATCGATGGTGAGGATTTGTAGGTAGGTTCGGTAAATTATGGATAATGTTTGGATCACTGATTTATGTTGTTATTGACATAAAATTATTGAGTTTCCTTACTTATTTGCCTTCATTAATTTGTAACTAAGTTTCCAAATATGATATAATTTATGTACCGATTGCCAAAGATTTGACACGTCGAGGGTGGAAATGCATGATATCCTTATAAATAATCTTTAAGAACCTTTTTCTTGCAATGCAGGTTTAAGTATCAGGTTAGGGTTTTCAATGAGATTCGTATGCGTGCACAAACCCGCGTGACGAGAAAAGTACCTTAAGATTGTTGAAAATGTCTTCTAAAAATATATAATTTGCACCTAAAAAGTTCCTGAGTTAGTGACATCATTGACGTTCGAATTATATTACAACATAAATATTGGTCTTTGACACCTTTTAGCACTTAAATTGCAGGTAACATTGCAGAATTTTGAGACGCTTATCCCATTGATTAACAATACACGCGTGTGCCGTTTTTTGGGCGTATGCAAAATGCCTTACAAAGAATAAACAGGTCATTGACGACTTTTGCAGTGAACACTTACCGAATTTTAATCTCCCTCGCCACTATTTATTAGGTGTCGAAGTAACTTTATCTATATGCATTTTATTTATTACAAGAACGATCTGGAATTTTAGATTTTTAGTGCTTCGGAGCCCCACTAAGCCTATTACCTAGGTTGTCATCATTGCACATCAGTACTTAAATATGATATGTATATATATTAAAAATTGTATATGTATAGCGGATTGGGAAACAGAATGGGTAGTTATTCCAGTAACCTTCGATCACTAATATAAACTGTTTATATATAGTTTATATTAGTGATCGAAGCCAGTAACCCGTACATTCCTACAGCAACCCTCGTTCTTGTAAAAGTATTCTCCATACCAATATGCCCAAGGCATGTTTTAGGATCGAGTGAGTTACAATTAGGTATAGAAACAAGCAACGGGGACCCCTTGCTTGTTTCTATAGTTCTAGTTGTCCGTATTCGTGCAAGCATGGAATCCCTATCTTTATCGTTATATCGTGACGTTATTTTTTGGATACCTACTTGCAATCAAAATATTAACAAAAACGAGGAAATTATATCGACAACTGACACGTCCATTGGGACTCAGCGCCTAGAGCCTCCACTCGCCTTATGGTAGGGCCCGCCCGGCTCTAGGCTATTGTAGAATCAGTCGAGTAGTTAATTGTACAGTATACACAAATTCTTAATATGCAATCAAAAAAGAATCATAATATTTTTTTACAGATGGACAACTTCCGTGGCCTTCTCTCCAACCTTAATCTCCCTCTAGTGGACAACTTCAGGCAACTCCAACCGCTTTTCGGTCGTAGAGTTTTCGTCCGCATCACCTCGAAGAACCCCAAATTCAAGAAGACCAAGCTCCATTACTCCAAGTGGGACTGGGTAGGCCACAAGAAAGCGGAAAATGACGTCAACGACTTCGACGATTGAAAACAGCCGTTAAAACTTCAATTCTTAACCAAATTCAAATTAACCACTCACGGCTATTCTCGTTCTATTACGGGTATTCGTTAGGCACAAAACATACCAAATATCTCTGTTTATTACTGTTCTACAGATTAATAATGTTGTGCAATGTATTATATGTGTCCAGTATTATGTTAAGTGTTATTAATACGTGTAAATAAATATAATAAAATAAAAACAAGACTTTATTTTAAGAATACTGATGAGGAGATTATTATGGTACATAAATATTAATTGTGACACTACGAAGTTAACTAAGTAGAGTAATTATCCGCTCCAAACATAGACTGAAAATAAAAAAATACGTGTATATATAAAACAAATATTTATAAATACAAATACATAAAAAAAATACAAATATAAGAAAAATGTTACAAACTCTACCTACCTTTGCATAGATAAAAAATCACACTTATTAAGTTCACCAATTCACACACCAAACTGTTACTTAGAACAAACATGCTATAAGTTAGGAAAAATAAAACAATTCTTGGTGGTGATATACTATATTACAATTTCAACAACTATACAAGATTAAATATGTATTCATAATACTCCTTTGTTTATAGTAATAATAATTTAAAATTAAATAATAGGTTCTTCAGTTTGTACAGAACAGCCAGAAAAAAATAAATTTCACTTTTGATTAGAGGAATGTATTAAAATCATACTGCTTTAGTTCCAAATTGCACACAAAAACAGACTTATTAAATGCGACAGATGATGAATGTTGTTAGTTTCTGCTTTTTTTTTGGCATATATACATGTGCCGGGTCTGTTGCAAAACTTGCAAATACAGACAAAAAATATCATGCAATAACTCTAGTTTTAGCGTACCAGGTCGTCTGGGTTGAACATGCCCTGAAAAATAATAAAAAAACATATATTAAATTCACTGTAATTCATATTTTAACATTAACAAGTGTATTTTTCTCCTCAGGGTTTTCTTTTAAGTATGGGATCGGTTCATTGTTAACAATAAAATAATAGCATAGAAAAAATACAATAAAGAATAAATATAAAAAGCAAAATTAGAACGAATAAGATCAAAGAAAAAAATCTGAAAATTGAATTAAACATTTGAAGCTAGACCTCATTAATTGTTCAATCCTCTAACGAATTAGACGATTTAGTGCTAGAAGAGCCTTTCCTTATTATTATAGAAAAGTAAATTCTTTAATAATTACTTTTCTCCCAATTTAACACAATGAGAATTAATTACCACCCCTAAGTACCTACCAACTGCTCTTTTATATGGAGTACCTACTTGCTACATACACAGGCGTGTATATACTCTTGTACGCACAAAAATTGGTAAAAATTACGCTACGTTTAGATCTTGGGCATAATGCATTCACACAAATATTAACTGAAATGGACAATACATTAAAATAACACTACAAAAAGTTTGAATAAAAATTAATTAATAGGCTTTGAATGCTATATACTGCATGCAGTCCACCTGATGTTAAGTGGTTGCGCCCATGGACACCTGTAAGCAACTTCCCATAGAACAGGGGTTCTATCTGACCTCGATCACAGATCCGTTGCTACTCCCGAGGAGTAAGATAGTCGCCTCATTTATAAGCTGGCAAACACACCCTTCCACCGAAACGCAAAAACTGCTTCATGCTAGAAATAGGTGTAGTAGTGCTACTTCCCTGTTTGAAGTTCATTGGTTCTACCACCTGACTACTCACTTAAGTACAAAATCCGAAGACCAATTTTTTAGTACATAATTTGTATATTTTATTGTTAATCTTAGACATATTTGTATTTTATTGTTCCAGACACTGTCAGAGACAGTTTCTAAATAGATTAATTTATGTATGTGGGCGTGTTCGTGCGTGTGTGTATTTTTGTGAGAATGTGTTCATGTATTTTCTTTGTGATAATACATGGCTACATGCACGTAACGTACCTTAGCGCGACGCAAGATAGAATCCTTGCTGGCATCGTACGGGTGGTCCTTGGATGGTATCTCGAGCACAGCGGGCACGGGAGCGGTGTGCGCGTCGATCACGTGGCGGACCAGCTCCGCCACGTTCTGGTTGATGAGGATGATGTCGATGTCGTCGCGCTTCACGAAGCGCTTGAAGCAATCCTCGATCTCGCTCACCGGTGTGTCTGGAATCATTTGTTTGTATGTTTAAAAGGTGAAAGAATGGAGGATGAAATGGTGAATGGAAGGAGTGGCCAACCCATTATTGTCCCACTGCTGGGCACGGTCTTCTCTGAGAATGAGTAAGTTTTAGGCCATAATCCACCACACTGGCCAACTGCGAATTTGTAGACCTTACACGCCTTTGAGAACTCCTTTTTTTAGAGAACTCTTAGGTGTGCACGTTTCCGCACGTTTTCCTTCACCATAAAGCAGTGATAATTAATATCTTGTCCATGGAATGAACCATAGAAAAAAATTTAGTTCTAGCCAATGTCGGTTAAGAATGTTATGGAACATGGAATCTTGAATCACAAATGGTTCCACTACCTTTAAAACCTTTGTAACACTTCTTGAATTTTATTGTTTAAAAAGAATCAAAACATTGGCATTCTTTGTTTACTAAATATAGCCTTGATAACTTTCATCAATTTCACTATCATACATGTGACAAGATATGCAAGATGAATGATGTTTTTGTGTTGGAATGATTCATAAAGTGGATTTTGGATACCTACAATTATAAATGCAATTTTATAATGCAATAAACAAAATATATTTACATTTATTTATCCATTACATTAGTAATATTTTTTAAAATTTGATTCCACAGAATGGTAAATACATTAAGCAAATATTTTTGAATTCTGAATTTACATCTGACTGTTTGCTCATTCTTCCCTAACTCCATTAAATTATTTTAGTATAAACATAGGTAGAAAAAACCTTTGTTGTTCAATCTTAGCTCAAAATATATTTTCTATACAAGACTTTTAATATATTTTAATTATTTTCTTATTCTACGGAATATTTTAAGAATGCAGTTCACTGGATTTAAGCAGGACTAAAGGGTGCGAACAGTTGCTTACAGCTTTCTTATGTGTTTAGATGTGCCCACGCCTTGGATCGGTCTCTTCAATGCATTCTTGTGTTCTAACGATTTCAATACATACCAATTGAAATAATTATCACCCTCAAAACTACCATAAATGAGAATTAGCTCGTCTGATGTAAATGTGTCCTAAAAGGAATTCTAGTTCGTGATCTAATGCTTGCTCGTTGATGTTTTAGTGTAAACGCTGATGAGTTCTTGTTTACATTAAAAGTTCAAGAAAGAATGCTCTTGTTCTAGCTCTAACCCTTTGCTCATATGGTCTAAACAATTCCTGCATAAAAAAAATTATCGCAAAAAAAACTGTCTCGAGAATTTTACAAAATTAATGCGAATTTTTATGAGTAGGTACTAAATGTGTGTTTGTTACTCATTCACACAAAAGCTACTGGTCGGATTTCGTTGAAATTTGACGCGCAGATAGTTTATGACCAGGATTAACACATGGAATACTCATTACCGTGATAAACGTGACGGACGCGGGCGGAACTGCGGGAATAAACTAAATTTGGAAAGAAAATAGTCTTAAACTCACTTTTGTCGACGACCATGAAATTGGGATGTCTGTTCTTGTTAATTTCACCGATGCCCCCAAGGAGGAATCCAACACAAGTGTCCTGTAATTTAGTAAGAATTTATATGAAAATATACAAAATCCCAGAAAATGAAAACGCAAAACAAGGTAGATTCTAACCAAAACAAAGGAAATATCAATAGAAAAATATTATGAAAATTAGGAAATTACCTCATCTCCGATGACACTGATTAATTTTCCTTTTTGGGCCGCCTGGAGAGCCATTTTTGTGTACTTTTTAAATTTGTTGAATTATTTTTATGAAAAAATAAAACCTGTCACAAGTGCTCGTCACCTGACTATAGATTTTTGTCTTGAAGTTGGCTACATTCAAATAGATGTTATAATTGCCAGAATGCAACACCATGAAAAAAAACGTACCAAATATAAAATAAAATAGAAAAAATATATAATAAATGTAAAAAACACAAGATTGTGTCAATAACTTAGAAGTAAAAGAGCTTGGTGTGTTTAAATCAATTTATTTGATGCAGTTACTTTTACGGTTGTTTTTTATATGGCAACCTTTGCGGTTAGCCAATATAATAAAAACGCATTCACCACAGACTGCAACGAAACATTGTAAAATGCCGCGTTTTGTTCATTCAAATTCACATATCATACTTAGTTTTGACGTCAAACTTTAAACTTCCAAATGATTAAATAAATAGTATTTATCAAATAACCAAATAAATAGTAGTAAAACCAAAAAATAAACAAAATAAATAGTAGTATAGCTTAGAACAATAACAAAATGCAATGAATAGGTTGGACTTGTCCAAAATGTCAATTCGTGACCGTCACTGTGACAACTGTCAAAATACCTTGCATGCGTCATTTTAAACAACAACATGACGATCTATGTTATTCATTTACTTTTTAAGAACATATAAAATTTATTTAGATCGTATAACAGTACAAATTAGGTATAAAAATGTTGAATATACAGAAATACGGTAGCAGTTCAGAGGATGAGGGAGATGAGGCGGACACAACTAGTACAGACCATAGCAATGAGGGTTTGTTGACGCATTTAAAACCTGTTGACCCGAGTCTGTCCCTCGCTAAGAAGATGGAAATATGTGCAGCCCCCGTAGTGATGCCCACGGTAGGACCATTATATATTAATAGTAACTAGAACCCGATAATAATGTACTTTTACGGACGTGGCCTTCCCGCCAAATGTCAGCACAGAGATTAAGATACTACCCCAACTATCTAGCTTATTTTTAAATCTTTGAATTGTTGTCGAGAAAATTACACGCCTTCCTTTTCTGTTATAACAACTTATCATACTCGTAGCGAAAAAATATTTCACAAGAAATTAAGATATCATCTACCTATATAGGAATCAACCCTGTTTTGTGCTACTCTCTATGTTTACTTATGTACCTACTAATTTTTTTACAGCACTATTAAGTTTGTGACCTATGTATAAAACAAAGTATTTGAATAAGACATATTTAGACGTAACTCTGTTATTCCTGATACATCTGATTACAAATTTTTATAACGAATAAACAAACTTACATTTTTACTGTCAGTTATAACAAATTTATGTTATTATATATTCTAATACTATAGTAGCATTAAAGAGGTTTTCCTTAATTCCAGAATAATGATGACACAAGAGTTTTATTACCTAGCAATCAGGAATTGATGCATAATCCAAAATATGAAGAGCTATATGCTCCAACATACGGCCCGGAGAATCCATTCCAAACTCAGCAGATGAAGGCAAACAGAAACATTCTATCAGGCTACGTCGAGAAGGCTCATATAAGTGAATTTCAGTTTGAGAACCAGAGACGTACATTTACCAGTTATGGATATGCGATAGATCCGTCAACTGACGATAATGCGAATGGTGATGCAGTTGTGGGTAAGAAGAATGTTGCTGGATTAGCACTATATTTGTTTATACTTTCACTTTTTACCCGAATGTGACAGAAGGAATGTAGTGTTTTTCAAGCGCATGTATGTACAGGCAGTCCTCGTACTTACGGCATGGTAGGGTCTCGAAATACGCGACGTAAACCGAATCGTAAGTCGAGACATATTTTTTCATGTTTAAATGTAAAACTCAAGGGCCTAATCCTTGAGTTTTACATTTAAACATGAAAAAATATGTTCCACACGGACTCAAAATATATAAAAAAACTGCTTTTATAACAAAAGATATTACATGTATGCACATGCTTTATTATCAAAAGTAAGTTCTTAAATAATTATATATGCACTTATAAAATTGCTAGTTATTTTTGATACATATTTTTATGTTATTCATTTCAATAATACATAATAATAAAACTTTAAATATCAAAATATGCAATAAGAAAAAATACATTAAACTTTTGAGAAGTGAATTTTCCTATGCCGGAAGTCGAAACAATTGTCGTATGCTTGAGGAACAGTGTCAAAACATTGCTCAAAGTAACTTGAAACGAAGTAAATCGAAACGACGTAAGTCAAGGACTGCCTGTATGTTTGTTTGTATGTACATATGTCCATTTCTTTGATACGCACTACAGCCCACAACCAGTTGATGGATTGTGAAGTATGAATTATCATTAGAATCAGCTCAATTTACAGAGTAACAGGCTGTATAATTTTTAAAAATGGTACCTGCAAATAAGGGGAATAGGGGACAATAAGCTGCCGCACCTATTTATATTCTGAAAGACATTGTCACTCAATTTCTGTGTTTTGGTTTAAAGGGTGTGATAAAGGAGACATACTTATATGAGGTGTTCTAACTTAATCTTCAAGGCTAGCAATGCTAATATTAATTTCAAAATTATATATATGTCAAGTAATTTCTATAGAAGATATTAAATAAAATATGCCTCATTTCCAGTATCAGCCATGGTAGCCCCACCAGAGGAAGCTGAAGGCAAGACAGTGTTTGAAACTATTAAAAAGAGGCCCTTGGACAAAAAGAAAAGAAACAAAAATGACAACCCTGAGGACATTGCTGGCTTTCTGGGTCCATGGGGAGGGTACGATGGGGAGAGAAGGTACTTAAGCACTATCTAAACTCTATTTTTATTATGTAGGTTTTTTTTATTGTCATCAACATAAATGCCAGGTGCATTGCCTAATGTAAAAAATCCAACAGTCTAAGGGTTGATGGCAGAATAATTCATGTAGTCAACCAGTCTGGTCTAACATGCAGTGGGCTCTGGTTCTAATACTTGGCCAGGAAGACATTTATATATGAAATGAAGTGTGGTAATGTACAATGGGTAATGTACATGCTTGTTTTTGAGTGACTAGGGAATAATATTAGGAAAGTTTACATTCTGAAAATTTTGTTAGGTTAGGTTATAGAACTCGTAAGTCACTCATTGTGTATTGCAAGTATGAAAAACGTTGTTCATTCACCACAGTACAGTATATGTATTTATGGGGTAGGTTTTGTTAAGTAGCTGTTCAGGCATATGAAGTTATTAAGCCTTCAAGGGTAATATGTATTAAATTGATCTCGGGTACGACTTCTGTTCTTTTTAGAGTTGGCTATGTACGTGTAGGGCGTATATATGTGGAGGGAAGGGGGATCGTTATTTCTGAACTTCCTGAAGTTATACTATTGATTTTAACATTCCAGGATCATGAAACCAGAAGGCGACGAGGCTAAGGAGCTGGAGGAAATATTGGCAAAGAGACAGAAGAAGGGCAAAGTTGACGACGACAAACCACTGGAAGAGAAATCTATATTCCATAGTAAGTTAATTTTTCCACCCTCATCTCAATCATCATCAGATGATTATTATTGGCCCTAAACCTTTGGACCATGAAACTGTGTCTGATTGAAAATGTTTTGAAATTAGTATTCAAAACAAATGTATTATTAATTTATTATTATTTCCATCACAAAATTTCGCTCGTCAGTGACACTTGCAGCACCTAGCGAATGTTTGTGGTGCTTGGATTTGTCCCAAAGTTGGCCATGGGCTTACTCTCACAGTAGAAGTCTACCAGATTAGCCAAGTGTATATTGATAGATTTTAGACATATTTTGTTCGTAAAATCTTGTGATAGATGATTGATGTGTTATATGCACATGACATAGAGAGGCCAATAGATGACTTAATATGACTATTGTCAGAAAAACCGCAATATTTCATAAATAAATTTCAATAAATGAACATTTATGCTTAAACATAATCATAAAAATTAAAATATATTCTAAGTAAATTTGTCTATTCCTTTTCAGTTGAGGATAGGATTTACCATATTTTGAAGTATTAAAATATGTATACTCATTAAATAAATAAACAATTACATATATTAAGTAGGTTAAAATAATGTCTGTTCTCTTACAGTTGACAAAGCGACGGACTACGCTGGTAGATCGTGGATCGAAGCTCCCCGTAGTGAGACTCAGTTACGCAGTGACACACCACCGGATAAATGCTTCCTGCCCAAGGTAAGGCGATATTAGTTGTAATACTATGTAGTAGTAAACAGACGTGGTTCTTACTTGACCTAATATGATCATGGGTGATAGATACCTCCTAAAATGATTATTAGGGTGTGAAAAGGTGAAAGGTATCCAATGGTTTTTAATGGGGTTAAGTCTTATGTGCAGGATGCATTCGCTTTAAAGATTATAAGTGGAATTTGCCATCTGAGGCGTTGGGTAAGTTTGCAATCTGAGGCGATGGATGAGTTTGCCATCTGAGTGGTACTAAAAGTTTGCGGTCTGAGGCGTAGGATAAGTTTGCTTTCTGAGGAATAGGATAAGTTTGCTATTTTGAGGTATAGGAGAAGTTTGCCTTCTGATGCGCAGTATAAGTTGACGATTTGAGGCGTTTGAAGTTACCTTTTGAGGCGAAGGATAAGTTTGTCATATGAAGCGTAGGTTATGTTTGCCGTTTTAACGTGTAGGGTAAGGTTGTCGTTTGAAGCGTAGTATAAATTTATGGTTCGAGGCGTAGAATGAGATCGCGGTCTGAGGCGAGGCATATTCATGCCGCCCAGAACGTAAGAAGAGCCTGTCGCTCAGGGCGTAGGATAATCAGTTAATGCTCGCTCACATTTTCCTCTAAGCGTCCATGGCTTCTACTAACATGCAACGAGTGTTGGAGATGGTCAATTTTTAATTTAAGTGAATGTTTTAATTACTTAATCTAGATGTTTAATTTTTGTATCTTAAAAGTTAACTGAGAAAATATATATACAAGATTTGTGATTATTATAATTAAGTGTTCATTTTTTTATTTATATTTACAGGCACACATTCACACGTGGAAAGGTCACACGAAAGGTATTGCTGCTGTGCGGTGGTTTCCCGGCACGGCGCATCTTATGCTCTCTGCTGGCATGGACTGTCGAGTGAAGGTATACACAAACAACTTTACACAAACTAATATATAAAAACGAACAACACAGAGCGATTCTACGGCCCACTTATCAGGCTAGGTCAGAATTTCATAATCTATTTTTACTGCAATGCGTTTTTAAAAATGCCATTGTGTTGGTTTGGAAGACAATCAATATATTTCCTTAATCATATTAAACACCAAGTATTTATTTATTTAATAATCATTTATTAGGAAACATAAATACACATAAGAAATGAAAAATAGTAATTTCTTAGTGAATTGTGCTGTGTCAGGATGCCTCGAACATAATGAAGCCCACTTGCACATGCACGCTAAGAAACCCTGGATTAAATGATCAAGCCTGGTAATCTCAGTCAGTTTCACTTCTAACCATGTACACAATATTTAAGTTGTTGAGACAAACGTCGATGTCGTGATTCAGACATATTAATGGCGCCATCTTTTGACAAGTAGTGGAAAATTACTAAAACACTTGTGTTTATAGGGTGGTAGAAGTAATATGATTCGACCGCTACCCTATTTTTAGCGTGAAACGCTTCTTATGTTTCCATATAAGAGTGTGGTTTGCTGGCTCACTTTTACTTAAGGCGACAATCTTAGTCCTATGAAGTAAGTTCAAATGTGTTAAAGGAATACTTTTTGGTCTTTGATAAATTTAGCCTTATATTGCTTTTCTTCTTTGACACTTCTGCTCTGTGAACATCACGAACGTTATATGTCTTTATATAATTTTATTTAAGTAAATAGTAAATCCATATTTCCGCTGTCTTAATTTAACAAGATGGAACACTAGGTCTGTATAAAGTTGCTTACAGATGTCACAGGGCAGCAGTGTTCCCTTACCACCAACTTGATTGTTTGCTAATCGCAATATAATGAAGAAAGCAATATAATAAAGGAATAAAATAGACAGTGCTGAATAAAATATTTTTATATATTGTTTAAATTTGTTCTAATGGTGTTATTTTATATCAGATCTGGGAAGTATACGGCGCTCGGCGTTGTGTGCGGACGTATTTCGGCCACCGGCAAGCTGTCCGCGACGTGAATTTCAACAACGCGGGCGATCGCTTCGTCTCTGCTGGTAACATACTTGACGAGATTTTAGATGTGGTAGAAATCTTTGTGGTTCGACACCGGAAGGTGAGGTTGATAACAGATGTTCATAGGCGGCAGTGGTGACTCACCGTCAATTGGATTGCATGGTCGCGAACTGAATACTTATCCAAGTAGATAGGGCTCCACGGTTGGTTATAGATATGGTCATGGTCGATAGCCACTTAATACTATGTAATATGTATAGAATAGCTAACGATCAAATGGTAACTCTTTTTTATCCATAGGAAGAATGGATCGAGATATAATAAATCTGACGACTTGTCACCATGGGGTCGCAAAATGGCCAAAATCAATCATACTTAAAGGACGCCCCCTAAAAGTCCTATGCTATTCATATCAGTGCATAGCTATTAAGCTAATTAATAAACCTGCACCAACCATCCAAACCCTAAATATACACGTGACTGTAAGCGTAATTAATAGACGCCCCTTAGGAGCCCTAAGCTGTATTTGTATCATCACATGGTCACCGAGTTATTTTTAAGTTTATTAACCACAAATTTTTTTTTTTTAAGTTTGCTACATTTATTACTTAACAAACTACTTGTAACTGTTACTACCCCCCCCCCCCCCCCCGCCCCCCCGCCCCCCCCCCCCGGGGGCCCCGGGGCGGGGGCGGGGGGGGCGCGGGTCCCCTCCCC
>DWNE01000943.1:0-24506 GCA_018249875.1 Cecropterus toxeus | reverse complement strand
TTCGTTTTTCCCCAAGTGGGTTTATGGGGGGTTGTTTTTATTTACGGGGGGGGGGGGGGGGGGCCCCGCGGCCGCCCCGCCATTGGCCGCCGCCGCGTAATCTCGCGAGCGGACTGCGCATACGATTCTCATTATTTCTAGCAGACTTTAAACACATGCAGATTTGCACACTACCGAGCTTCAACATCGATTTCAAAACATTTTCAACTAGCACAATGAGATCTCCACGCGACTATTATCTCCTGTCCGTATCATGTTGTCCTCATTAAGAGTGTAATGTTAATTAGCACGAATAAACCTGCAGGAAGTAATTTACTCGATAATATTTGAACATTATATTAATAAAACATTAGAAGGAAATGTGATTTAAGTTGCAAATAAATAGCCGGCAGCGGTGTGTAAATATTTTGTAACACATTAATCCGTTACAATTTACAATAGCGCTAAATATCAACACGTGATTGGATCAGCGCATTGTTCGTCGGGATTATACTTGCCTCGCTTAGAGTATACGTAATGTATACTCTCAAATATACACTATAGATTGCCACGGTGCGACCTCAACTCGTTCCCTACGTTCTACGAGCAACACAACTCAGCTGCGCACGATCAGATTGAGCGGAAACTCTGAACCTAATGCAAAGATTATAGCAAAATTGTGAAACCTGTTCGGCACTTATTTGATCATACCTACTCGTATAACTGGTAAGCTAGCGTAATGCGTAACCAATTTTAAACTAAACACCATGCAGTCACTCTGGCTGTGACTTTTGCCGTTACAATCGGTCGTAGACGTAAAATTCAAAAGCTCATGATATCTAACCTCGAGGCGTAATGTCAATCTTCCTTATCTCAGTCGAAAAGGATGTCTTGTGGGAATAAAAATCCGGTTCTGAAGCGTTATAGAGGTTCACATGACCGCTGTTACTACAGAATTGTATGGTTTGTTTTTTTGTAAACGAAGACTGCAGAGGTTATTATGTGCAGTCCCAGTCGGCCGCTCGAATATAGTATGATCGTAGCAGGAGTCGTTTTTGCGGCGGCCGTCGCCCGGCGTCGCACCATGTTGGGATGCGAGGGGGCCCATTCACTACGCAATTGCCAATTGATGGTGCAAAACCCGATTCACAGTCGTTAGGGCTGCGAAACTATACTCATTCAAATCGATCTTAGTCATTAGCGAAACCAAAATCGAAGAAAATATCGTGATTATGTACATTTATACGAATAAACATATATCCTTATTCACTTAGTCTTAATGAAAATAAAGTTAATCGACAGCCCTCGAAGTGGATACATCCGCTGCCATCACTCACGGCATCGTGTGAGTGCTTCGAAGAAACAGCCACCAATTAATTTATCCGCTTTTGGAGACATGTTTAATTCATACTCCCTGTCGAGTGTAGCTCGAGTGCGTGGAGTGCACGCCGCTAATGGCCGCTGCTGCTAACCATTTCTGCAGCGAGGGTCTGGCAAACGACTTTTAAACTATCGCATGGGACATTACACACAATTGCTCCGAAGTCGGCCAAGTGAGAGCTCCACGCAGAGACAATGAAATACATGGATGCAACACTGAACTTACACGGTGGTGTTTATGTTATTTCTAATACGGAGCAGAAAACGATTATCTTGCATGATACGGGCAGTTTAAGATTCCGAAATTCTAACTATTTAGAGTTTAGACGAACTTCTTAGACGTCTACCATAGTTATTAGAAAATTAGCTGGTCGAGCGAGCTCCCAGTAGTCTGTAATAACTTTAGGTTGGTTCGTGACAAGTTTTGTCAGTGTTATGATACTATGATAGTTTTCCCGGGACGCTTGATTCACCTATCTCCAAAATATCTCTAATTATACCTAAAAATATGTTCGGGAGTCTATGTTCTTGTTTTAGAATAAAGATTTATACATACATTACATATATTATATAAGACGAAGTGGGACAAAGGCTCCGCAATAACTATCCAATTTAGTTAAAAGGATGGCAGACAGCAAAAAAAAGTTGCGCCAGAAACGATGAAAACGGATTACGTCGAAGACTTACCAACACACCCAAGACAGTATAAGCTATTATAAGCAATGTTCATAATCCATAGCTCAAGCGCTTGTCACGAATAAAGAAAAATAAGGCGAGCCTACATCCACTGGCGGGCATCAGTTAATCACTTAAATGATGGCTGTCGGAAATTGATTAATGACTGATTAAACGAAAATTGTTTAGTGAAATAACGTGAAATCTATATATATTTTTATAATATATACGTAATGAAGTCTCTATAACCCTTGCTCACGACATCGGACGTGAACGGCTGGACCGGTTTCACAAATTCTTTTTTGTTGTGTTTGTTAGTTTCAGGTACCCATAGAAGAAAATTTTAATTTTATTTAATGTAATCTTATGAAATATGACATAGCTGACAGACTTGCCAATTCGAATTCAAAATTTGATGAAATAGTGCAGGACATTTTTTTTGGATCAGGTAGATTTACATAAATCTAGGTACATTCTCAATAATGGTTTAAGAAGTTTGTTTTTAGTTTTCTCATAATAAAGTAACTATAAAAAACTATTAGTAGTTATCATTTTTTTTCACATCGTTATGAAAATATACATACTTGTATGTGTAACTAAGAAAAATACTATGTTAATATCTGTTGTTTACTGACACACAAGTGCACATGTCATCTTGATATTCATTAACAAAATTAATCTTGCGTTGACATTAATCTTTGCAAAACATGTTTCCTTCTTTTTTTAATAAAGACCAAAAATAAGCATTTAAACTTTTAGTAGTTTTATATATCAACGACGGTTCTTAAAAGATTTTCATTACTAAAGTTACTTTCTAGAAATACTGATTATTTAATAGATTCAGGGACAGGAGACTAAGCTTACAGAAATGTTCTACAATTGCATGTTATTCCATCTTAAAATCAATTGAAGTATTCTATACAATTGTCGAATTCATGGACACCACACTCAACATTGTTGGACACCTATATAGGTGCAGCTGGGGTTTTATCAAAACGGTATACATCGCTTAGTCAAGGACGCAACGACAATGTTTTGTAAGTCGTAAATGTCGAAAACCGAAGTGTAAAAAGACTACAGACTGATTTTATAGTGTGATATTTTAACGTTTATAACGTATTACAAAAAGTAAGAAAACCATGAAATTATTCACTATAAACTACTAATGAAAACGATTTTGTACTGTTTCGTAAAATAAGTTATTTTAGAATAGAAAGTAAAACAATACACTATTACGTTATGATTAAAAAATAAAAGTGGCGAAACGGTCACCATACCTGACATGACTCACATAGATACGTATCTGAATGATGAATTTAGATTTCTGTTTCGCATCTGGGTTATCTTGTATTTTTCTTTGCATGTCCATAGCAGCTACGACACAAGTAAATCCTAGGGTATATTAAATGACTATGCGTACTACTAACATTACATCACAAGATCGCTATTCACTGAAGAACACGCAAGTTAACCTTAATAGACTGAGCTAATAATCATATCACTGCACAATGCAATGCAGACGCTATGGAAGTCAATAAGTGACAGATAGCATTGTTGGACGGGTATCAGCAGCAAGTGGTCTGGAAAGGACGATGCAAAGCCGTGTTGTTCGACATCACTAAGCTGAACATAATGCAACACCCATTACAGCCCGTCGAAGACGTCTTCCCGTTAAGTTCGTTGAATTGAAAATTGCTGAAGCTGTTGAACTTATAAAGGATATTAAAGAATGGACTTAAGAGCGATCGAGTCATTGAATGAACTTGTTAAATGGGTATAGCAGTTAGTAAATTGTAATCTACGAGTGATAAAGCAATGGTAGTGTAGTGGTAAGGAAGGAGTTCAAGCTGGTCTCTGAGGTTTAATTCCCCGGCTGAGGTTCAACCAATTCACTTCTGATTCAACCTATGATTAGCGATGTGCATCTTAGAAAGGTATTAATACTTCAACAGTGAATTAAAAGATCGTTATAAGTTAGTTAGGTTATTTCTGCAAATAAATGATCTTAAAGATGTTCGAAATCTTTCAAACTTTCGCCCATAACTTGCACGGTGCATCGTGGAAACCTTTGTCGCTCTGAAACGTATTCCGTAAACGTAAAACGTAACCGTATTATTTATGTTTCGTTTAGAACTTAAGAAGTTAATGGCCCTGTTTGAACCACTGACAAAGCTGTTGTTTTCTTTATCTTTCTTTAACAGCTATAAAAATCTACAACAGTACACGAAGTAACACAAGGAAGACATTCGCCACTGAGACAGTTGCCATTCGGCTATTTCCATACTTCCGCATCACGGGCGGTGCAGTAATTTGTGTGTGTGCAGACGTGGTCGTGTTTTTAGGGTTCCGTACTCAGGAGTAAAAACGGAACCATTACTAAGACTCCGCTGTTCGTCTGTCCGTCACCAGATTGTATTTCATGAACTATAATATTTCTGTTGCCGCTATAAATATAAATAAAAAAATTATAAAATATATATTTAATGGGACTCCCGTACAACAATCGTGATTTTTTCGCCATTTTTATAAATGGTATGGAACCCTTCGGGCGCGAGTTCGATGTGCACTTGGCCGGTTTTTACAATTCAAACAAGTTATTCGAAGTGGCACTGTGCTGTGGATCATACTTTAAACGCTGTCATGTGGAAACTCAAAGCCCGTGCTCCAACTGTGACGGTGGACTGGGCAGGTCCGAACTAAAGTACAATATGCATATTGCCGTAGCGATTCCGTTCTGCTTTGACGATTAAACTATGACAAACTACACATCGGTGCTATCAGAAGTATCTCGTCAGTTCAATACAGAACATCTTTTTAATTCGTACTTGTTCATATCCCAGCTTAATTTGGTACCAGCTTCAGTTATGTCTTTACTTCAAGCTAGCTGTTGTCTGGAGTTTCACCCCCGTTTAAAATAATGTAACATTGTAACTTTAAATTGTAATAACTTTTGTATGGACATGAATTTTACTGAATTACTGAATGAAGTTACCTGTCAAGATATGAACTGTAAATATATGTTTAATCCTTTGAAATAAACTGGTTTCGCTTTCAATAGATTTCAAACACAGACAAAGAGACATTAAAAATTTATAATTAAAAAAATGTTTTATTAGTATCCTCTATTATTATATTATAGTTACCCAAACATTTTTTGCATATGTATGTATGCGATGAAGTATAGTGTATTTACTGGGAAAATAAGATTATCTTAAGCGTTGGTTATTATATTTTTTTCTTTACAATAACAAATTACACGTTCTTGCTTCTCGTTAAGTGCTTGGATACACGTGAAAGTTGGCATTTAGTAGTAATCTTACGACCTTTTGCCTTCGCGACATATTTACCTCTATGCTATAAGTTCATGGCGAGAAGACACGGATTTCCACGAACCTAGCCAAGTGATTTGACATTTTAATACCCATTATTACATGTGACATTTGAGTTTGCAACGAGCTCAAATGGAACAAACGATATTTTAATTCGCGGTCACATGTTGAGAGGATCTATGTCAAGCAATCAGTTCTTTGCAATCGAGTCGTTTACTTAGCAAGACAATCACATTTGTTAAAGTTTTAATAAAGAGCTGTTATTGACTAATGGTTAAAACTCGCCCTCGCAAAAGAGTATTCAAGGTTCGAATCCCATGCAGCACTGATTTTTCTAAAATGATGTGCGTATTAGTCATCACTGATTTACGGTGGAGGTAAACATTGTGAGAAAACCATTTTAGGGAACACTTAGTACACCTGAGAGTTTACCAAAACAAGAGTTCTAAAAGGTGAGTAAAATTTACTAAGTCGCGCTTGGCCAGCGCGTTCGACTATGGCCCTAAACCTGTAATTGGGATAATAATGGGTGTAAATATTTGTCATATTTCAATAATAATCAGTCGTGTCACAATGATTCCTAAAATTCCAATGTTAAGCTATATATTTTTAGTTAAGTTTTTTTATCCATTTACTTTACTTTAGACGACCCGCGTGGCGGAGCGGTCACCATATCGGTCTGACTCGCGGTGGGTCCCGGGTTCGATTCCCGGCCAGACAGAAATATGAATGATGAGTTTAGATTTCTATTCTGGGTCAGGGTGTATGTGTATTCGTCTTTGTGTGTCCATGGCATCAACGACACAGGAGAAAATCCTAGTGTGGGGCTATGAGTGTAAAAAGGGTGTGTGCGTGTTATTTTATTTATTTTACACAATTTCCATAAAACATTTTAGCCAAGCATGGCTGCATGGCGCAATTAACTTAGCGGTTAGTAAACATGTTAATAAAGGTTATGTTTATGAGCGCGAATATTGCACACCATTATATAGACCATCTTTATACCGGTTGCTCATATGACCAACTAACATTTTTTACCTAAAAATTTTGCTGCAATGGTTGCTTAGGTCAATAAATATCTTCTACAGATATAACAATGTCCTTATAAACGGTTATTGATGTCATAACAATGGTGAGTGTTAATAATTAACAAAATCCCAAAGTCGCATAATCGTACATGTGTGATCTGCCTTATTTAAAGGAGGAATTGTATTGACTCAATACTATAGAGCATTCGACGTGGACACGGAGATAACGCCGCCTGTACACCCAATACGGCTGTACTAGCTGTTACTAGAGGTGTTATATATAGGACATATGAATATTCTTAGCCAATACTATGCCGATACTACTTAATACGTTGAAATATTCGTATAGACATATGTTGATTACATGGGGTAATTTTAACGATTTTCGACTCCCTTTTTCTCTTAATGAGATGTAGTGAGAAAAGTCTTGAGATCCCAGCAATCGCGCGTTAGAATATCTAAGAAAAGAAGAGTGCTCAAGCGACTTCACAAAAAAAAATCATGAATTCATTATATTAAGCCGAGACCCCCCAAGTAATTTTAACTCAACCTCAAAAATGTTTCACGTTTTAAATGGAAGTCTACGGAATCGTACTAAAATCGGAACAACTACACCATTTGGAACGATGTAAGGAACATTCGACGAGAATCAAAATGGTAGTCTGTGTGAAGTACATATATAAGCAAATAAAGGCACATCGACAGGTGCTCGCAGAATCAATATCAATGTGTTTGACAAGTAAATCCTATCCCACATTAGCGTTATCGGGCGCACACGCGCGGAAAAATTCAATAAGAGCAGATAAACGGACGGGCCCATTGTTATTACAATGTTACACCCGGTACTGCTGGCTGCACGCTCACTTTGGGAACCGTTACAATCACACCACCAAATATATGTATAACAAAAAAAATCACTGAATTTCTTTAAAATGTCTCAAGTATACTCGTAAGGTGTTTCATTTATGCAGAATAATGTAAGCAATTCAAAATATTTTTGTACAAACTCTTCGTGTATCGTTAAAAGCTGTTCACGTGGACACTTTGCCTCATATTATACTAGCGGTTCTCGAACTAATTTTGACTACCGCCCACATTAAGAAATCGATTATTTTGTAACTACCTATATTTTTTTAAAGATTATTTTTAGATAGAACAATGAAACTGAAAAAAACCATACTATACGAAGAGTGTAATAAACATTGGTTTTGATTGGATACAGACGTCACAAAAAAGACAAATCAACTCGATTTAATCGAATTTAGAAGCTCATATATGAACATAGAAAACCACCATTAACTTTACCAAATAAACCATTAACTTTACCAATAATTAAATTATATTGATTTCAATAAGTAAATAATTAAAGTGCAATAATGTTTCCACGATAATGTGTGGTGGCACACAGGCGCAGCAGACAGCGAGTCGAGACGATATCGCCGCTCCACATTTCGCTTTTACAACAAATATATTGTAATATGTTTCTTTGCAAATAATGATGCCCACTAATTACGCTAATTTAAACTGGCTCGCACACAATGTCACGTCATTTGTCAGACGTTACACGCATCGATAGCGGCGGAGTACACGCCCCGGACTCTACCTTATAGTATCAGTAATAAAATTTAGTGACGCTATAAGAACTTGACCGTGGATTCTATTTATAATTACTTAGTCACAGCTCATAAAAACTGCACCCAAACGTAACTAATACCTATTGAATTGCAAGCAAACTTATTGCCATTTCTAAAATGTCTTTATTTTGTATACGATACGACTAGTTCGTTGCTTACAAATTGTCAGTTACAATGCCAAATTTTCTTACCAGACCTTTACTATGCCAGAACAGAACACGACCTTTTTTGAGAAGATCCGGAAAGAAACTCAACTGGTATGTTCTGTATCTACTAATAAGTAAAATCTAGGTAATAAATATAATTTTCTCATTTGACAATCGTAATAAGTAATAGTAATCAAAAGATTTTTACTAATAAAAATCTTGGATTATTCTGCTCCCTTTTTATCAACAGTCGTGTCGTGTTCGTCTCGTGGAGTGTGCGGTGTCATTTTGTCGTACAAGCGTCACAAACTCACCAGCAGACTGCTCGCTCGCGGCAGACCGCGCGACGACGACGCTGCGATAACTATTCCAAGATTTAAATAAGTTATTTAAACATGACGATACCGTGATACGATAACTCAATTATATAATATGACTAAGTACTTATATTTTTAAATGTAACTAAAAAATTCTTACTTATAGCGATAACATTCTTGTAATCGACTCTTTTATACAATACACTTTATTTTTACATAATATTTAACTTTACAAGTGTATCTAGACACGTATATATAGCAAACTAAGGTCAGTATAAGTACGGCGTCTAGAGATTATAATACGAATGTACAGAACCAGATACTAAAATTTTTAAACATCATTATGAACATGGATGCTTTGTGACTCGTAGATTCTACAAATTCTAATAATATATACTATGGCGCCCATTAATTAAGGATTTTTAATAGGTATTTCACCCCTATTTAGCTCCCTAAATAGAGGTCAAAAGTTTTTTTGCAACCCGTTAATTTTAAAGCAAACTCTATTAAAAATGGTATTTGACTTTCTAGTTTCAAATAATTAATTACTTTTCAAAGTTTATTGTAAATCAAACCCTAAAAGATTTAGCCCTTTACCACCTAACAACAGTTATGTAGATCCATCGTCACTCTTTAATTCACTATAAGATTGATTACGTGTATTAGAAGTAGTTTCAAGTATAAATTTTTACCGAAATTTTTAGTTAGGTCTCTATTGTTCTCACTATCCGATATCGTATTGCGGGTCCATGAATGTTTCTTAACAACGATGCGTGTCGAGTGTGTGCTCTTGTAACATACGAACTTCGACAATGTCGACAAAATTTAACCTTAAAATATTTAATTAAAGAAACCTAGACAATCATACGGTAATAATCTGATATGTAACGTAGGTAATGATCTCAAAGCGAGCAAGAGTCAGTGTATAATTACGTACATTACTCAATCGAGACAGCTGCAAGCCAACCTTGAACTTGACTTTGAGTCGACTTTCGCGGAGTACAGTCATCGTGAATCGTTCGCAGTGAAGGTTAAACTGAGGAATTTATATACTATTTATTACCGAACAAACAGTGTGCACATATGTTCGCTTTTGGCTACCACTTTCCGACCGCCGGGTCACCTTAACTCTTCATTATACGCATATTAAATTGTATTCACATAGATGTAATTATTTTGGTAGTACATACCTTATCAAACTTAATGTTCAAGAATTTCACTTATCAGTCTAACAAATCTCATTTGGCCAGTAGACTATGGCCTAAGCGCTCTCTTTATGAAAGGAGACTTATACCCAGCATTAGGATAAAATAAGTTGACCAGAATGTTAGTAGATGGCGACGTGTATTTTCATACAGATGGGCCAATTATAAAGCGACACCAGGCCAAATGTTACAAACGTAACAAGCAGGATAGGTATGTATCACATGGAAATTTCCTAAGACATTCGTATCATAGACATTAATTTGTCATGATATCATATGGCACATACATTTATTATTTAACAGAGACACATCGTGATGTACTAGTACGTTCTATTGCTAATGTATTCGTGAACCTAGCGACCCACTGCTGGGCCACGGCCCTCCTCTCAAAGTGAGAGGAGTTAAGATTATAATCCACCACGCGGAATAAATGCGGATTTGTACAACCATATTCATTTCCTAACGATGTCTTTTTTACCGTGAAAGCAAGAGATAATTAACATATATTACCTACGCGTCTCACTTCACATCGAAAAACCAAAATTAAATCGGAAATCGAACCCCAGACTCATAAGACTGACAGGCAGAATACCAAACCAGTAGTCGGTCACTACTTCATTGTTTATACTGGTATATTGCAAATGTATAGTCCAGAATATGACTGTGACGTGGGTCCTCCCTCTGGGGCCGAGCGCTGCGTCCAGACAGGATGTCCGCTCCCATAAACGTTACGCGGAATATATTGATACTAATCGTATACAATGTGCATACATAAATATCTAAACGCATCCTTCCTTCCTCGTTCCTGGTTCCACATGAGCAGTCGTGAATTCTGGAATGTAGTTTCTACTGTTCCCATAATAATGTTCCTATGATAAAGAAATAATTTGGTGTAATACTTTTAAAGGTTTTAAATGACCCCTCTCACATATGTCCGGGTTTGTTTCACTAGACAGACTGCACTGTTTTTCAAAGTTATGTGCGTTTGTTAAATTTACTTTCACTTGCTTTAGCTATGATGGAAAACATCGTGGGAAACTTACATGCACAGTCACATCCAGGGTTCTGTAGAAAAAAGATCGATTAGGTTTGCGATGTCTTATAACACGCACTTAACCAGCGTGGCGAACCCTTTCAACTTTGGAAAACCGTCGTTAGCAGGAGAAATTACGATTGAACACATTTATATAATACTAGCTTTTATCCGCGGCTTCGCTCGCGTTGAAGCAATAAACTTACACTTAACCTCAAAAATGGAAATTGTTTTAGTATTCCATATAAACGACAGAATTAAATAACATGAAAATACAAAAATTTAAAACAGGTGAAGCTATAATGTAGGCTTGAATGTGGCTACATTTTCAATTTTCTTGACAAACAATCAAGTGTGCCCATTTTTTTATTTATATATGTTCTGTATCCTATGTTTTTTTTCTAATACCTCCAAGAATATGTCTACAAAGTTTCGTAAAAATCGGTTGAGTAGTTTTGGCTTGAAAGCGTAACAAACAAACTTACAATCACATTCATAATATTAACTAGGGATAAATTTCAGACAGTTCAGAAATTTCTGTATACTTGCAACTTAGAACGTGGTAAAATTAATAGCCGACATATCGTAGGTGAATCATATCAATTGGGTTTACCGTAATTAGAAGTAATTTAGAGCGGAAGACATGAAGTGCTGAATGCACTATCGGTTATTGAACCGATGGTCTAACAAGCCAATGCAATATATGTTTTAACATAATTATCTTTCTTATCACATAAAATTTCCTTGCCAATAAAAATCGTACCTCTTTTATTTATACTGTATAATTAACTATCACGATTGTCCAATGACTGCATCAAGTTTAGTGACAAATAATAATTATTCATAATTATTTCTCTAAACTAACTTCTGAAAATCAAATCTGAAGAAAAAACGTTAGCGAACGGATTAAAGAAGAGTAAACAACATTTAAAATAGATTACTTATGGCCGCAAAGTAAAACACTGCAATAAAGTCGAAATTTATAAGACCGTAGCGCTTATCTCTAAATAATCTTCTCAGAATGTAGTAAATCGAAAATTCTGTTGTATGTTGTATAGCTACTGGCTACGTTATGTCGGAAGGATTTAAAACATTATAATTTTAAGACTGCTGTAAATTAGGATTATGAAGTGGCAGATACCAAGTTTAGAGAAACAGGGTGGTCGATCTTTACACTAAACGTTTCTTCGGTAATGGTAAATACAATAGGTACTAGTGTGATGATTTGATTAAAACGTGTGTAATTTTTTTTTTTGAAGAATGTAACTACTTACTTAGTAACAGTCAATTTCATCAATACAAAAGTATAATAATGATATTATTTCATGGATCAAAATGAAAAAATGTTTCTAAAATCGTCTATTTAATCTAAAGAATTAATAATAATAATAAATCAAAGGAGAAAAAAAGAAAAGATTAGGTACTAAAAGTGCAGAAAACTGATTAACGTTACAATGCCTATTGGACCGATATCACCTCATCAGTTTACTTTAATCAACTGAGGCAGAATTGCATTCTACATATACATACAAGATATGCATACAAGATCGGCTTCGGTGTTGAAGTATCTAATCGCAGATCGTACAAAATTTTATAGAGCAAAAAAGATGCTGCGTCGACGTGTGAAAAGTCCCCATTTGGCAGCGACGAGGCCCATTATCTGACTGCCGAGAGCCCCATAAGACGCGCCGGACAATCAAGATCATTACGGGAAACCATTTGGAGAACTACTGTCCTTGGATATTCGGAAATTGCATGCCTTATTATTTCTACAGAGTGTCTGGTGAATGTGCACTGGCATCACCAGAAAATGGTTTAGAAATGTTTTGTTTGAAGATATTATAAGGCTGTTTAATATATAAAACCGTAATATCAAATGTCTACCAGTTTTTTAGTATTTTGGAGATATGAGATGTTAAAGTAGCATTAAAAAATGTTATTTTCCCTGCTGTACAAAATTTCTATTTATCGTAGAGCTATGGGAGTCAATTTATGGGACTATTTGGTGATTTTTTATTCCTTATGTGCAAAAATATATATACATAGGTGCCGGTTATTGTGTTTCCACTTTTTTGGTCACTATGGAAGTATGTATGTAACGTGTTTAACACAATGCAAAAAAAATAGTTTCTTATTTGGTCACCAAATTTCCTATTATAATATTTATTCTTATTATATATCGACTTTCTTTGCCTACTAAGGTATATAAGTTGAGGTAAACTTTGGGCGACACTATACTGCGACCTACTAGTACTACTACTACCTAGTAGTACTCCAGTTAATAATGAGAGTTACACGATAAAATTATGTAATGGCACCTGCTTATGATACTTAATCAAATTATAGGAAAATTACGCCTACATAGAATCAACTTAATTAGCGATACGAAACAACCTATCACATGAATTGAGACAGTATTTCTTTTTTGTTAATTTTATTTCGTCCTACCTTTAATTAATTTTTAAAGGGATTTACTGTTGCTTTGCAAATTTGATACGGTACGTGGAGCTTTAAGTTTGGCAAGTCTTGATTGATTTATGTATAGACAAATATTCTACATTTTTCTTAAATCATTAAAGTGACAAAAGACCTTGCGGTCCTCCTGGCGGTTAGTGGCCACTGCCGCCAGGTAGAATGCAAACCTGTAACCACTTCTTTATAAACCAGGTTCTACCTAAAGCTAATCACAGGGTGCCTCATATGACTGTCAACCGGCATCCATGCCCTTCCAACAAGTCGCAGAAGAGCTTAACGCTAGAAATAAGTTAGGCGGCAGTAGTATCTTCTCGGTTAAACCTTACTTAGGGCCCTTCTCGCGAAGCTTCCATGTTACGGTCTTCCCGAGAGGTAGTTGTAGTTAATTGAGTTGAGTTGAAGACACCAAGCCCATCAATGCCGATGTGCCCCAATGGTCTGTTATTTCCCCTACGTTGTTCATTCTGCATATCAATGATATGCTGCAACAAATCAGCATCATGCATTGGGATAGCACGGGAGTTGCCTTCTACAAAGGCCGTGCAAACACCTCTCGGATACTCGTGCAGTTTCGGGGTCATTTTCGGATGTCAAAGCCAAGTTGGCGTCCCAGAAGTTGGGCGACATAAATAAAGCCAAGCAGCTTCACTGTGGGGCAACTCCTTCTGCTTTACAAGGCGCAAGTGAGACCTAACATAGAGTACTGCTCGCATCTTTGGGCAGGGACGCTACAATATCAACCTAACCTATTTAAGTCCGTACAGAAGCGCGCGATCCGAATCGTCAACAACTCAAGGATCACCAATCGGTTAGAACCTTTGAGTCTACGGAGACACATAGTAGCCGGTAGAATACGCAGAGGGAGCCTATGCTCTCTCTGAGTATTCTACCGGCTTTACAATGGTGAGTGTTCCTAGGAACTATTTGAACTGGTGCCTACGTCACCTTTCTTCCACCGCAGCACACGCCGAAGGATGAAGTTTTATCCACACCAGCTGGACTCGTGGCGGCCCTCTACGGTTCGGTTTGCACGTTCGTTTCTGCCATGGACATGTAAGATGTAGAATGAGCTTCCCCCTGAGGTATTCCCGGTGTTCTATGACATGGGCCTCTTCAAAAAAGGTCTGAAAACAGTTCTCCTTCAAAGCTGGCGATGCATTGGCGACTCCTCTGGTATTGCAAATGTTTATAGGCAACCGTGACTACTTACCATCCAGTTAGCCCGCCTGCCTTATCGTTAGGTTTAGGTATAAAAAGAAAACGAATTGTACCATATTTCAAGCACGTTCAAAGGCAAAAAATAGAAAAATAATCCTTTCTGGTTGTCATTGTAGGGTTATCTTTGATATCCAGGTTTCCCGGAGCTATTATCACCATATAATCCAGCGCGCAGTGAATGACAAAGCTTTAGCCATGCCATTTACGCCACATTTTTCATATTCACGTTGTAAAAAGATTTCTTGTAATATAAGGCGAAAGGGATTTTTCTGTCCTTATTGTCGGGTCGCTAGTCATCTTGGGGGCTGGGGCTCCGGGCTATTAGTCTAATCCAGTGCACAATGTACAAAGGCCGCCGGCAATACACGCAAATTAGGACCGTGTCATACCGTCTTGCTTGCTTTGCTGTTTCTCAGCCCGGATACCGTCGGAAAATAATTTCCAACGGTTGTTACCATAATACTTGTTAGAGGGCGAATTTTTTTTTAAAAGTTCACAAGAAGGGAAAATATTTCATTTCAATTGTAAAGTCCAAGACGATTTTACAATTTAAACCAAATTATTTTAGATATGTACATGGAGGAGTAGGAACTCTTCCCGCTGTCCTCTTGGCTTAATATAGTCCCTAATCAATTGTGTTACATACTTTGGTTTGAAATAGCTCCAGCTTTACCACTAATCATTTATTTATCCAGAGTTTCTTTAATTTTCTTTTTCTTCATAAACGAAACCTTGCGAAGTTCTGTTAGTTTAGGTTTAGTTTGGTTAGTACACTCTACTTTCAATAAAATATATATTGAGTTTTTTATTAAATATATATTATTATAGTTCGTTATTAATGGATCCAATTTATGACAACTTTAAATATCCACAATAAAAAAGAGTTTTTAGATAACAACGTCACCCCAGGCGTTTATAAATAGACATAAATAACGGGCTATATACTGCTGATATCGTATGCCAAAATATTATTATTTACATAATGTTGTGGTTATCAGCTCGCATATGCCCTTATTGATAACCGTTAAAGTGTTGTTTGCCCGAGATTTAATTCAGTAAAAGTCGATTATACAAGTGATAACGATACCTATCTATATTTTATGGACAGATAACCTATGCATTTAAGGGTAGTACCTGGGTATTTAAGGGAAGTACCTTCAAGATAAGTAATTTTGGAGGGCTAATCAGCTTTATGTCGCGATTCCCATAACTCATCTAGACATTCTAAATTTAAAAATTTCATAGCAGAAAAATAGATAGGGATGTGTTATAGGTAAAGTGACCTTACATCCCGTGTAGACGAGATAGACCCGCTTTCAGGCTTTGTGTCTAGAGATAGGTCCCAAAATTTCATTCAAATAACAATAATAGTCGTCAAATTTCAATAAAATCAGCTTCATTTCATCTTGTTTTGATTATTGATACTTAATTCTTCCGACAACAAAAATAAAACAACGGGAATGTATATGTATCTTAGATGGAAAATTAGTACATACTTAAGTAAAACGTTTCTTTTTATAGACTACATAAATACAAAAAAAAGATAAATAATTCTAAAATTCTCCATAATCGTCCTATTCTATACAGAAAAATCAATGATTATGTTAACTGTAAATATGTATCAGACTAATTGATCAACTTAAATGTCCATATGTAGTTATTCGGATAGAACCCGAAAAAAAATGTTTCGCAAAAATCCTAAAACTAGACAGCCAATAAAAGAGTCTAATATAAACTTTAACAGTATATAAGTTTCCTCTAGTCTACTTGAGAAAAAATTCTTGAAATTCTCTTAAATGTAGGCACGCATAGATGTTTAGCTGACATGTATAATATATGTTCAATGAATCATACATGATAACTTTGTGTGAACCTAAACCTATTCATCGAAAGGTTTCGCTTTAAGGCAGCATGGACGAACAGCATGATAGACAAGTAAGGCGCTTAATGTTTTCTGCATAAAATTAAATAATGCTGCTAATGTACAAGTGCTATCGCGTTACTGCACCGGCACGAGTTAATCTTGTAAACGATATGAACTATTTTGTTCTTGTTTTATCAAGTTTTGCCTCCCTGTTCTATTCATACTTCCATATGTTCCACATCTGTGCATCGCCAAATGTACAATAATTATAAATCTACACAAAACAACTAAGAATATTCCCAAAAAATCTTCTTGGGTACATTTGCCACACCTTTTTTTCACGCCCAGGAAAATAAATACATTTGTAAGTCACGATGAGTTTTTAGCGTTCAAGTCAATTTTCGATTAAGTTTTACCTGTTTTAACTGAAGTAATCTCAAGAGAATCACACGGCACTACGGTTTATTGTTTAAGCTAGCGAGGGCAAACTTATATAAGTAAACCTACATAATCTCTTTTATCAAAATAAGCTATGAATATGAATATGAATATGAGAAAAAAAAACCAATAGAGTCGTTGGTAAATTGCATTTGATTCACATCGAATTTACGTATAATATATTTGCAGCTATGATGCCCTTGACAATGTTACGTACAATTATGCTCAACCGTATTTAAAATGTAAGAGTCGAATTTTATTTCATGTGCACTTCACAAATCTACTGCCATTTTTCTTCCCCTCTGACCCAATGCACGCATATAAGGAATTAATACGTGTTTCAGGTAAGTAGGATGGCCTGCTGCCGTTACCACCCTGATTAAATCACAATGACACCGTATGCGGCGTACACATACACATTTCGATTGTCTAAGTTCAAGGTCACGCCCCAAGGTCGAACTAGTTGAACAAAGAAAACGTTCATATCTTTGAAATATTTAACTGTATCGTTTCTCGGAACCTAAATTTCTACCGTATATAATGAAATTATCTATCGGCGTGGTCATCTTAGTTGCAAATAAACAATCATGTTCTGGGCACCTACAATGTTTAGCATAATTATAGTCAAGACGGCTAGGCGAGTATGCTAATTAGATTCTAAACACGCTTATAAACGTATAGCCGCATACTTATTCGCATTTATGTTTTTTTTACGACAGAAACGAGGCACGGCACGGCACGACTCGGTTGCGAATTGGGCGAGTCGACGTAATCGGTCAACGATTTCGGTAGGATACGGAGCATCGGAGCATCGCGGTTATCGGCGAGTAGTAAATTTGTTACGACGAGGTCAACGTAAACTCGAGCCGGCCGGCGAGCGTGAGCGTGCGTAGCGGCTACGTGGTGCGTGGCGCCGCCTGCGAGCCGTCTACTCACCGGTGTCGGTGCGCTCCGCCTCGTCGTCCGACTCGGTGCCGGAGTCCCGCTCCTCCACCTGCAACAACAAGAGCAGCTCAGCACCCCGTGCAGCGGCGCGGGCCGCGGGCTGGCCGCCGCACTGGGGCTCCGCGCCGCGAGGTCACGCCCGGGCTCGGCCGCCGGCCCCGGGGCCCGCGCCGCGAGCCGCGAGCGGAGCGGCCCGAGCGGCGCGGCTCGGGAGCCGGCGATCGTTCCGCTCCTTTGTTCTCGCGAGCGAGGCGGCCATTTTCTGTTGGCGGTGTGACCTTCGCGGTGCGGAGCCGGCCGGGCCGTGCTGACACCCACCTTCTCGGAAACGTTCTCCTCATTCAACGAATGCGTTCGCAGCTTGTGAGTCAGAAATTTGAGCATTATTGAGCCTCGGCTCGCCGGTCCCTCCGCCGGAATCACTCGCGCCGTGGCCGGCCCTCGCCGACCCGCGAACTCGCGCTACCGATCGCGACCCGACACGAAACTGGACGCCTTCACGCCTATGGTGAACGTTCCGAAAACATTTTAACCCTCAATTCAATAACATATCCGCATATCACTTCCGCGAGCGAACACCCGACCGCCTCCCTCGAACGCCGGACTACTACTAGTTTAGTTAGAGTAGCCTTGCGTACGACGCAGTCAGCTGAAGTGGGTACGACTCATTAATGCCGAAAGGGCCTAAAAGCGATGGCGCTAAATACTACTCCTTGAGGCGAGTTTCTCTATCCGGCATAGAGGCGACGGTCGAGGAAGTGTTCTGAAATAATTTTTTGCTCAAAAACTAGCTCAAATATCGCGTAAAACGTTTTCGAGTGGCACTCGAAATGGACTCGCCCGGCAACCCATTGATGACAAAGAACCGGAACACGCAAAGATCGGACGCGATTGGATAAAACATTACAGAATAGGATCGAAATTTAATGCAATATCTATTCTCTCGCTCTCCCGCGCGCGGCGAGGGATCGTGTCGAATAATCGGAGCGCCGCGAGAAAGGGACGACGATAGCGACACAGGTTCAAGTTATATAACATCGGGTTGATAATAATATCGCTGATAAAAAGTTGCGGATGTGAGTAGATGTTGATATGCCTGATTTTTCTGATTTTAAGTTATTAATTAAATTATGACAGGTAATTTGCTAATAAATATTTCAAATAGAACTTGGAAACAAATTGTATTTTCTCACTTTCCAATCCACACATACTAAAAAAAGGGTTAAAAAAAACTAGGATATTTTTTAATACATTATGCGGTGTATAACATAAGTGACAAGAAATCTCTCAAAAGATCAAGTCATTTTGTTTCTTGTATTAAACAATCTACTTTTAAATTTAAAACTTTTGTTTTTCTTACTCTTCAAAGCCTTAATACACTGTTGTGTGGATTCATAAATGTTTTATTGGCGCCTTAAAATTTATTTGGTATTTATAGCATTTTTCGAATACCAAGCAAAATATTCAAAATTTAAATATATTATACAGAAACTAAGAAAATAGTTTACTACTACGTCGAAAATTCCAATCAAATCTAGCAATATCAATTTGATGAATATGCAAGACCAAGGAATAGCCTTAGTCTTGTTTCATGATTTTAAACCCGCTACTTTTGCTAGTCACATCCACAGTTAATAGCGTTGGCGTAATTTACATCGGGTGCCATGATGAAACCCGGGGCACGTTACCTGCGAGTTGCGTCTCGCTCGCACCCGAACACGCGCCAAATTCGAAATTTCTCGTAGAAAAATGGCTGTCGTAGCAATTTCATATCAATATTGAGAAGAAAATGTTTCAGATGCTAACTACATTTTTTCCTAAACGAATATAATGATTACGTATTGGTATCAGAAAGAATATTTGGTTGACTCTCGTTGATCTTATTGGAACACTATCTGGATTTATATCAATAAATAGATAATTTGTGTTCTTTAGGAAATTCTTTGTTTTCTACATTTACTGGAAAATAAAATACCTGTTTTTATCACATGTTTAAATATGAAGAATATAATCCTATTTAATACGACAGTCGATGGGAATAAAATTTAAAAATATAACACATGTTATTGATTTTCAAAAAAAGTATATTTATAACAAAATATATAATCTTTACAACAAAAGCATAATATATAAGCTCGACAAAAGACAGACAACATACATTCGATTTTTAGTTTAGTAAAAACAAGTCAAGATGGCTTAAAATTAGGCTTAACTAAATAGGAAAAGTGCAATTCTGAAGCCAAATTAGAATTTTTCTAACAATTTTTTATTTTTTCCGTTGTCCATAGTAAATATTGTACTAACAGTGATATTTTAACATTGACTTAGCTAACACACTTACATGTATATAATTATGTTAGAAAATGTTTTTTTAAACGTGCGAGTTTCAATAACAAAATATATAACCTGATATTTGTATATTAATTATTATCTATAGGTGGTTTTTCATAGACTACAAAACTATAAAATATAATATACAGACTATGCAGCGTGTTCCACCGCCATCGATCAGTGAGAAAAATTAAAAGTACGCAATTTTTTTATATCTAAAAAACATTTTTGTAGCAAGTAATAATCCCCATTTATTTCTCTTTGAATGTAATTTATCATAACTTTTTATAATGGGGCCATGGTTTACGAAAACATATTTTTTTTATTTTATAGTTCTCTATTGATCGATTTTGATGAAACACCTTGTACATAATTATGACTGCATGCATATTTATTAAAATAATCGTAAAATTATTCGTTCTCTGCTCCTTTATAACAATCACTTCAATAAATCTTAAGCTAAGCCAAAATTATTATGAACACAGAATATTTATGTTTCATTCACAAACATTTAACATTAACACTATAACGATTATGTTACGACTAAAACTACTACCACTAATTACCAATAACAATTATATTTTAAGGGTTGTATCTTAATACCTAAATTTATTACACTATTGCTAATTTTCAATCATTAATTCAGTCCATTAGAACCACAGACGAACTAATCAGTTAGACTCCTAATAGTAAATGAAACTTTTGATAAGATTTTTTTTTTCTAAATCATATTTGTGTGTTCCATTCTCTTTCAAATTATGTGAAAATCATATTCAGTAAATTTCAGAAATAGATCTTTAGTCACCACCACATTTTTACATTACGAGTCTATTTTTACTCTGTCTATGATTAAATTGAAGGGACTGCTATCCAGTTTCAAGTGAGCCCTGTGTTAAATTATGGGTGACAACAAAACATAACTAGTTTTCATTAAATATTGTTCAAAACATTTGACAATGTTTAATGAAAACAATCAGCAGCACCTTCTACACCTACAAGGAAAAAATCAAAAATATAATAAATAAACAATAGATTAATTATTGGCGATGTCATTGATGACAGTAATCAGGTGACCATTTAAATGAAAGTGAACTTAAAAAGAAGACAATTTTGTAAATATATTGCGATTTCGAAAGATAAATGCTCGCTTGGAATATCACAATTCTAATTTGAATTTTGCCGGAAGTTTGTTTGTTGTGTTGAAAACAGTCCTATACAAGGTGCCTTAAACACATGCAAGCAAGTAATAATTAAAAAAACTCTCGTTAAGTTTAATATTTTTTCAGCCATTAACTGAATTCCCCATTGTATCCGAATATCCATCTTTTCTGCAAACAAACTAAATAATAAATCACCATTTCGCAGTTGTTGGTATTATAAATAAAAAATGATAAGGTAAATAATTATGCTAAATAATAGTAGCAAAAATAACTGCAGTCTGCAGAAGGCTAGCAAGTTTTTGTATATCAGTCGCAAATAGACTATCGTTCAGGATCTTGATGGAATCTTTTCGCTAATTTATTTATTTTTCCATAGAAAAAGTATTAACATCATGCTGCCTAAAATACTACAGACGTAAAAATATACTTCTATTTTGTAAATTTCAAATGTATACCGATAAGGATAGTGTGAAAAATATTTTGGTACTTTATATAAATATAATATAAATATCGTTACAGTTCATTGTTAATTGGAAGACTGAAGTATCATATATACCTACTTTGTTCATCTTAGCGTACTTTGTTATAAGTCTAGCTTTTTATACACAATATATTTTAAATTAGCACCATTATTTCGAGGTGATCTGTGGGGTATCAATAACATTAATTATACCTTATTACATATACAATATTGTATAAATGTAAAAACTTCAATTGTTACCATTAATTACCTATTAATATTGTAAATATGAAAAAAATATTGCATTGAACTGCTAAATTAGTATTTAACACTAGTACTTACGTTATTTCACTATAATGATATTATTACGTATTAGTTTGAAAACAATAAACTGTCCTTGCTTAGATGATATAAGACATATGAGAATTACGCAGCTCCATCTAATTAAGGGTGTAATGTTAGTCTTTATTATTTGGCACCCCATGCAGGTGTGATATACCAGTATTATTATGGGCAAGATGTACAATCTAAGTCTTCGTTTACTTATGATAGTAAATGTAACGGTGACTAACGGTACTAAGTGAACGTTCAAATGTTCCACTTCTAATATTTATAGTCCTCAAAATCCAAAAACTTCTATTGTATACACATATATTTTATTTAAATGTTTATTAAGCCACTCTAGAAGTCATCAGATCTTAGATTTCAAAAATCAATCAGTTATGTTGCTTTGCCAGACTTAGATAACAACTATTAGTTGTACATTTTATTGCAAATTGACCGCACATACGCATAGTTTACTTAAACTATTAATTTATTCATATATTTAACTTTTTACATATAGATCAGTAGTTCCCACACTTTTTTATAAACCATATTTTTAGCTAGTTCCGGTGGATCACTTGCAGCTACAGTTCCGCCATCTTCCCATAACTCAACTCGTTTAGTATTTGACACCGCTGTCTCTAGGATTTGACGACCACAAAACATACAAATTCGCCAAATTGCTAGTCTATGACACGCGTCTCTACGATTAGGCGACCAGAAAAAGAAAAGGTGGCGGCAGCAGTTGATACCTCACCTTTTAATTATTCACTATCGAAGGTAGATACATTTCCCGCATACAGATTGTGCACCCCAATTTTATCTCACGGCGTCGTAGACCCCGTCGAGTCTTCCGTGGATCCCTGCGTGTCCACCTGCACCACTTAGGGAATCACTGATCTAGATTACATTCACAAGTGATCGAAGAATATTAAAATATTGTTAATGATATCTCGAAGAACAGACCAATATAACACCCTAAGTAATAAGGTACCGAACCACCTAAATATACCAGATACAATCACACTATAGTCTAATTCATAATTAGGTGTCCAAAATGTAAACAAAGAAACGTCATTGTCAACATACGATTACCGTTATGGTAAACATTTTATTATTATTTTATTTTTGAAAAAAATATAAAGGCTTTTTTATATATTTCCACATTAATGATAGGCTTGGTTGTTTTTGTTATTCTTATTTTTTTTAATATGTCATCTCCTTTGTTTACACTTTGGACATCTAATTATGAAGCGGACTATAGTGTTATGTTACAACGTGGTATACAAAATAAAATATATTTTCTTCGTAAATATATACATATTCTTTAGTTTAAGAACATTTTTCCAATTCAACAATTATTTAATTATAAAATAAAAATAAAATCAGTATTTTTTGTACAGAAATATAATATAGACAGTGCTTTATTATTAAGTAACTTTCTTTGTAATATTTAGTGTAAGAAATGTTAGGCTTTACTATTTTTAACAGACTTCATATTGCCTAAAAGATTTTGTTTTTGATAATCTACTTTAATGATCAAAGACATGTTCATCCTAATAAATATTGAGGTCAACGAGATTGTGAGCCACCAATATGAATATACGTTATCAATAAGTTTTTGGGACCTAAACAATTTAATACTAGGTTTTATTCCATTTAATGATACCGAATTGTAAATTTGGCGAGTGAAACATGATTTGTATCACATATGGGATTGGACATGTATTATCTTGAACGTTAGATGTTGGCACAGAATATAATACTGTAATGGTGGTGAGTAATAGTCAATTGTAATTGTTACATGTTGTTAATTTTCAGTTAAAGATATTCTACTAGCATCGATTTGTGGTACTTGGTTAATTTGTTGTTTATACATGCCGTTATGGTCATAATAGAAATTGTGACTTCATTGATATCATCTTGTAATTCTAAAAAACTTTGTCGCTGGACATTTTAGTGGACTTTTATCGTTAGATAGAGTTATGAAAGACATTCGATTTGGTTGGCTTTATTTTAATTGCATTTTTTTATTTCAAATATTCAGTTGTTTATTTAATAATTTAGGACAGTAATATTTGTGATTTAAAAATATCTTACGGTTTTACTTCCATGTGGTATAATAGAAGTGAGAGTCTCTGGTTATTGAGTTTTAATTATCGTTACAATGTTTCTTTACCCTTCTACTAATGTAACAGAAATGTCAGTGCCTCTGCCCTACGGCACGCTCACCCTAGAGGTGTTCAATAATTATTCTCCCTCGCCTCCTTGAGATTTAGGGATCAGGAGAGAAATGTTTTACTTAATTTAAACTAGGTAGTTCCCAAATATTGCACGATTGAAATACGTAATAGCATGACAGTGCAGCGATTGCTTCGCGTCGAGAGTGTGGGGGCACTTCAGTAGTAGATAAGCTCATCGTCCAGGTAGTCCGGCTTGTCCTTGGCGTACTGCTGCAGCGCGGAGATGGCCTCGCGCAGCGGCTGCAGCGCGGCGGCGGGCAGCGGGGCGGCGGGGGCGGGCGCGGGGAGCGGGGCGGCGGGGCCGGCGGGCGCGGGAGCGGGG
>DWNE01000942.1:0-24507 GCA_018249875.1 Cecropterus toxeus | reverse complement strand
GTATAAGTAGGAGGCAATTTACAACCGCTGCAACTTCATACTGTTACTTTTGCTCTGACAAATCTTAAAATTTCACTCCCAACATTAATCTCATCATAAATCGCGCCTAAAGAAGTATAACTCCAATAATAAATATATGATAATAATAAATACATACATAAATAGAAACTTCGATCGGTGTATACATCCGATTGTGTATAAATTCCTTGAAAAATAATCGGCTCTATGGCATCTTATTAAAAAACTTTAGAAAAACATCTCGTTGACATTCCTCGCGAAAAGAAGCCCAAACTATTCTGAAGTACCTAAAATATTTTTCGGGTTTACATACAAGCAACAAGCTTATATAACTATACATACTAAGTAAGCATAAAAGAGTATAGTTGATGTATGTTTTATTATACTAAAACAGTTATATCTAAATATCTTGAGTAAATTTCTCATCTGATCTTCATATTAAAGATAATACGCAACGCGTATTACTAGGTGCCTGGTACCATTTGTCTGGTGGTAGAACCAATGTAGTTCAACCGGGGAAGTCCCACCGCCACACCTATTTCTAGCGTGAAGCAGTTCGTGCATTTCGGTAGAAGGGTGTGGTTGCCCACTCACTTTTATATGAGGCGACCATCTCAATCTTCAAGAGTAGCAACGCATCTGTGATAGACTTCATATAGAACACTTGTTCTATATGAAGTTGCTTACAAATGTCCATAGGCGGCAGTAACCACTTACCATCAGATGGGCTTCTTCCTCGTAGATCATACTTTCAAGTGAGGTACTTTCTATTATTTTGTTACCATTGCATTAGCACAGTGCCGTAACGTTCAGAGGGGGCCATGGCCTAGTGCGGCATGTTGCCGGGCGGTAAAATTTCCTTTTGTGTATTATATAAACGTTTTTTATGTAGGAAAAAATCAAAACTTAACTTGCGCCCTTGGGCGGTACGCTTAAAGGGCGGCGGAATATTTAGATTTGACAATCATTTTTTTGATCGTTAATTTTCTGAGACACAGGTGTTAAAGACTATTCAAGCCTGGCGACCTTTATTGTGCCTATAATTAGTTTATTTTATTTTCTGTCAATCTAACATAAATAAATAAATCCTGCCAATTCCGCCTCAAGACCGGTCGGCACTAACTTATGCTACGCCACTGCATTCGCCTTTGAAATAAATGCCTTTGAATTAACCATTGTAGAGAAAAAAAAATCATAACTGTTTGGAGAGATGTACTGTATAACCTATAACCTTTTATTTGCTTACAGGATAGATACATGGTCACAATTGCACGCGCAGGCGAGCGTAGAATCCGCGATCTCTTGGCGGACCGCCGCTGATTGGCATTCAGGAGGTAAATATAATTTGTATTTTGTTCATTTGGTTCTTTATGAGTATAAGATACTTTTCATATCCTTACAATCCTTAATGTTGTATCACGAGTATAGTTCGTAGTGTGGTTACCGGCTAACATTCGTTTGAGGTGTGCATCTTAATGCTTAGGTGCTTTGCGAAATGTTATTTACTTCAAATAAAACATGTTTATGAAGTTGTTTATAGATGTCCATAGGCAGCAGTGGCCACTCACGATCAGGCGGCCTGCATGCTCTTTGTAATAAAAATGCAGTAAAGGTTATCATCGTAAATTATGACCTTCTAATTAGGTATGTGGCAAATCGTTTACTTGACATTATGAAAAACTATCATGTACAAATATTTTACTTCATGATAAGTAATTTATAATAGTAATGCATACATGCAAGTAATTTATAAAGTCAATATGTTACATTGCGCATATATACGAGATGTAAAAGGTCTTCTTTTTCAAATAATCCGAAGTCTTAGCTGTTACTATATATTTAGGTTTTACCGTGATAACTCGTGATAATATAAGGTGTTATACCTACTCTTAATTTTATAATTAGTTTAATTTTTTATTTGTGAAAGTACCCACAAGATATATTTGTAATAATATATTTGTAGTCCTTGTACGTGTAGTGATAGCCTAAAGGTTGAAAATAAGCCTCTCAATCGAGGGTCCACGGACCCAAACCTAGGAACTCACCCCGGATTTTTCTAAAATAATAAGCGTATTAGAAATAAATTAATACTGCTTTATGGTAAACGAAAACATCGTGAGAAAACCTGCACTCCAGAGATTTTCTACAAAAAATCTCAAAGGTGTGTGAAGTCGCACCTATTCGCATTTGGTCAGCGCAATGCACTATGAACTAATACTCTAATTCTGACAGAAGAACCGTGCCCAGCAGTGGTACAGTAATGGATTGTCGGTATATAATGGGTTCTTATCTTTCCAGAGGAACAGCGAAGACCAAGCCTAGAGCGCCAGAACACCTTGTACGACGATGGGATGGGGTACGGTTACGATGCTTACACCACTAGCGCGCACATTAGGTAACGCTATATTGCTATGTACATAAACCGATGAGCATTACTAAAAGAACTTACCTAACCAGGTACTTCATATTTAAACATACCATAAAACACCGGTAGCTATTGTTAATCGTTAAATGCTATGATTGATCGCAAATAGTAACTCGAGTGCCACAAATGATTCGCTTCAACTTTAATCGCTGTGTGCTTCAAGTGATAGCTTTGAGCGTTAAAAGCAAATCAACGTACGTACAAAATTTATCGTTGTTTAGTTAATGATACACTTTTTATTATACATATTATTTTAGAACTAAAAACTCAGTACTCTAAATACCACCACTACGGGTAATGGCCTTGTAATTTTTAATATGTAGACTTCATTTATTAAAATGACGATAGTAAAAAAGAATCGTATTGCTTTGCAGGAATAATGACTCAACACTAAAATCCAAATTTTAAAAGGTCAAAATGAACCACAGCGGAATAAGAGCAAAAAATTTTCAATTCTATAAGTATTTTTATCTTTAATTGTGCGGTTATTCATTTAAACTAGCGCATGGGACGACGTTTACCTGGCTCTCTTTAAAATTAGCGTATTTGTATTGTGTTATTAGTGTCTAAGACAACTAAGTTTACTCGCAAATTGTAGCAAGATTTGACAAATATCGCTCAACGCTTACGCTTGGAGCGCGAAGCGAATGTTTCGTGGCCAAGCAGGAACCAACCAACCAGCCAACCAGCGTAACCGTCATGTATGTCTCTGTTTAAGTTCATCAAGACAGATACGGCTGTTAACTAGCATATGAGTCAATCAGTTTCCTTAATACGAGTTTGTAACGTTTTCTCAAAACGGTTTTTTTATATTTTTCCACGACATTGTGAAGTATATTGCACATTTACGCTTTTGTTTTCAGCCATACCTTGCAATGTAATTCGCAATGATGGGCCAAACCGTATATTTTTTTTTTTTTAAGTACAATAAACTCGTGCTAAGGCCACAGTTATCAGCTATCGATATTACACTGTATAATGCGGAGATTTATTGATGATAGTTCATAGTAATAAGAAGCTACTTTGAAAGCGCTTAAAATCATATTCGCTAGTTTTAAGATACCTGTGCATCGTTTGCTATATGCAGTTATTAAAATAATTTATTTAACGGAAACGTACAATCTTCACAGAAAGACGTTGGATATACTCGTAAAATTTGAAAGAGTTATATTCGATATACGTCATATTTAATGTGATGCGTGGCGATGCAGCTTTCGTACATGTCTGACGCTTTTTTCTGTGGGAACTGCGTTTTAATCCAGATTCAAGACCTGTCATGAATAACACGCAGTGCATCATCCTCTGAGTAGTCGTAAAGATCGACGATAGTTATATGATTACAATGAAAGGTTCTGCTTAATTTTGTTACTTGGCCACGCTATTTTATCCCGTTCATAAAGTTAATAGTAAACATATTCACTTCAAGAAAACATATTTGCTAATTAGCGCTTTTTATAATTGAAAATCATAACCAATTACTGGCTGTTCAGCTTTTATGATCATGCGCTGAATCATGTAATAAAATATTTTAATTTTATAAATGCTATTTCTCTCAAAACCTCTTTATAATTATTTGTAAATAAAAAAAAGAGTGCCAGAGATCTAATATAATTCACATTGAATAACAGAAATAATCGAATTCTACCAAAAATATCCAAATTAATTATGTACTTTAACCTACTTAATCTAAAAAATATATCAACTTTGTGCAGGAATTTTCTAAATTTTGGTCTTAAATTTATTTAGATTTTTTCTTGGCAGCATCAAAAGCCTCACTTTATTATGTTTATTACTGACTAACAGACTGAACTAAGAAATTTTAAAATACCGATAAAACACTTTATGAATTCTGGATTTCCTTCACAATACGACCCTGAAAAAACTAATGTTCGAACCTTAAGTATAGTAACTTTTCGTATAATTTAGATATTGCTAGGAACTAACAAGACTCATTACAGGGACCATTCACACATCTCGCACCAGCCCAGCTACGAGGAGTACTACGATACGACCAGCTACCCATATCCGCCTTATGAAACTCAGTGGGATGGCCGGTATCTCTTCGAAGAGTGTGGCCTCACGCCCACTGAGTATGAGAACATCATCAATAAGAGACGCTCGTCTGTTGTTCAGCTGCCTCAAATGCCACCTAAACAGGTTAGTTGTGAATTCTTTAGGTTATTTTCTTTAGGTTCGCGTTCCGATTGCAACCATACCACCGAAATACCTTAATCTGTCTTGTAACTGCAATGTTAAATGCGACTGTGTTTTAGTTCATGGAAATACTTAAATGAGGTGTTTTTATAATACAACGCTTCTGCAGCCAACATTAAGTATCTATCTTTTGAAGTTTCAGAAGGATAAAACATCTCTTAAAATGAGGTTCTTTGATGCCGACTCACTTATAAATGAGGCGACCATCTTAGTACTCGGCAGTAGCAACGCATCTGTGATCCTCTTTAGATAGAATCTGTGATCGTCGTTCTATAAGAAGGTGCTTACAGATGTTCAAGGGTGGCAATAACCACCATCAGATGGACTGCATGCTAGTTTGCTACTTCATTGCTGTATTTTCTTGGGCCTAAGTATTTATTATTCAAACGCGGTCTAAGTTATGCAGAGGAAGGAAGGTACTTATTGTTTTAGAAAACATTATTCTCGAACGCTGAATTACGAACGAGCCGTAAAACAGACACTGGCATTATAATTTTAATTCCCGCAGTCGCCATACTGATCTGATACACAGTTCTAACCCCGGCCAGACAGATATCTGAATGATAAATTTAGATTTTCTGTTTTGGGTTAAGGTGTTAAAGTTGTATTTGTCTTTGAGTATTCTGATACGAAAAATTATTCATGTGGGGTTATGAATGTAGAAAGTGTTGTTATTAGCGGGTTAATGGAGTAATGTGTTTTGCAGTTACCGCCTTCATCTCGTTACTCGGACTACAATGAGATGGCGCCATACAGACCACGGCCGCGACGTACTGCGGCCAGTTTACCAGGTATTGTGAACTTCTCAACCTGCTGTTCGCTCACGTAAACGTAAATTACATCGATATGTATAAATATATTTTTATATATAAAGATAATATTATTATATTATTAGTAAAGAAAATTTTATAAGCAATGCGCACATCCAAATTAAACTATATAATTCAATATTATAATTAAGTGAGGTGATAAAAACACGAGCGATAATATCGAATATATAATAATATCGAATTAATCTCGACGACCTATTCTATGTCACATTGTTGCCGTCTGTCCTATTTGTCTTGTGTACCTATTACTACTGTAAATATTTTTACTGTAAGATCATCAAACAATAATTTCAAGAAGTTTTAGCTTAAGCTTGAGGTGAAAAAATTCCGATGTAAATTGTAAAATTCGCTCAGTGCCGAGTGCATTGGGTGAATATTACAACGCCACTTGTAACGCCAAGTTAAAGTCTCGGTTGAGTGGTTACTGTATCGTGTCCTATTCAGTTGACATACACCTATATTGTACACATATTGATTGCATCATAGAAGGATTATTTAATTACCAACAGCGACACCATCATCAACGCCGAAGCGCGGGCGGGCGCTCCCGCTCCCGCCGGGCAGCGAGTCGAGCTGGACGAGCGGCGGGCGGCGCGGGCGCAAGCTGCCCCGGCCGCCCGCCACCCGCGTGCAGCCCGCGCCGCCCGCGCCCGCGCCGCAGCCCGCGTACGCCGCGCCCGCGCGCACCCTCGCGCAGACGTCCGCGCACACACACGTGCCTTACTCACAGGGTGCGTTTTTATTTTCATCACATTGAAATATTGCATGAGCTTTGCATTTTTGGAGGACGCAATTTTCTCAAAATTTACTCAAAAGATCATCTAGAAGATTGGTCTGTGGTGTTTTCTTTGTAAAATGTATTAAAAAAATAGAGCAAAACAGATGTTTTTATAAAAAAATCTCACTTTTTTGCTGATAACTTCTTTAATTTTAAATTTAGGGCAAAAAGTTATGTAAAAATATTTGTAGGCAAAACAATTAGCTACAAATTGTGACTTTACATTTTTTTTGTAAGATGCATAGTTTCCGAGATATTGCGAAAAAGTGTTTTCAACCCTTTTCCAAGATGGCGGCCGGGGGGCAAGGGTGGCGACCCGACAAACTTAAGATTTAGCTTCTATTGACACGTGTCCCAAAAATAAAATTGTTTCCTCTAACAAATGCAATATTCGTTCCTTAGATTGTAACATTTCAATGGAATATTTATATACTTGTAAGTTAACGAAAGGTAGAACGAGTATGTTTTGATCTGTGAAGTACCATTGCTAAACCTATTTGTAATATGTAACAGTTATTACGGTTCGGAGTATTAGTGTTGTTGCCTTATATGTCAGTCCCTTCGGACTAAGATAGTCGGTAATATAACTGAACCGGCAACCACCTATTGCCAACCAACCGCAAGAACTGCTTCACGCTAGAAATAGGTGTGGCGGTGGTACTTCCCCGGTCGAACTACATTGGTTCTAAATATATATCTAATTTCGATTTTTTATATCTAATATCATATAGCAAAATATATCTAATTTCGATTTTTTATAGAAGCCGAAAGAATCGTACCAGAGGTGAGCTACGGTTACGACAGCTTCGGATATCAACAGCAGTATAAAGATACTGCAATCGACCAATATCAAGACACCAATTATAATACAAGGTAATATATTCAATGGATCATATCTTTAAATCACTTCGTAAATAATGATTTTGGGTAAAAAGTAAGGTATTATCTTACAATCCCGTTCTTAATTGGTAATTTTGCGTAAAAACGATCTTATTATTTGCTTTAATACGGGCAAAGGTTTTTGCCGAAAGGTTCAATGAGTGATGAATGAATGAGAGTTTACATCAGAGTCCACTTAGAAATTGGTAGGCCTTACACATTTTTGAGGACATTAAAATGTAACATTTTTGAGGACATTAAACATAAATGCCTTGTTTCAGTTATGACGAGGATGGAATGCAACCTTTCTTTGATGAGACGCCTCACGCCACTCCGCCTGCAGCAGCTGGTAATAATATAAATAATGACTTACCTTCAGTTAACATTGTAATTTTAAGTAATTTAATGTAACTATCTTACGTAACATTATAAGTAAAAATTAGTTTTGAAAAGTCTATTAATAGGAGTTTAGCTTGAACCCCAATAACTTAATACAAACATATTTTCCAAGTAGATGTTAAGAATATAAAATTACAACTTATTTAAATTTGTACGAAATCTCTAAATTCGCAAAACTAAATATAATATATGTATAATAATTTGACTAATCCATAAATACAAATAATTGTATAGAAATTATCATTAGCATTATGACGCGTAGAGAAGATAAAAACTTCCGCTGTGCTCACAAGCTGTCCATAAATAAATTAGTTTGGCTTATTATTCAGTCAAAAATGACGTGTCGATTATTCAATGGTTTTTACGATCAATTCGTGTATAACGTATTTAAAGTATTTTATAATGTTCCAGCTCAAAAATCAACATGGGGTGAGACGGATACAACGACGCAATTTTCATATACTGTCGCTAGTGTAGATGAGTCGCTGATACCTAAGTCTATACCGGCAACTACGCAATCATACATACAACCGCCTGTAACAAGTAAACAAGATATATATCAGGAACAAACTTATCGTCAATACGATTCAACGTATGAAGAAAAACAACAATTCCAAAAATTCGATCAAAATGAACAATCATATTTGAAAGACAAAAATCAATATGTGGACCAAAAAACAGATATAAATTTTCAAAAGCAACAGGATCAACAGTACCAAAAGGACAAATCATTACTCAGTCAATTCCAACAACAGCAAGAACAAAAGAGCCAATTACAGCAAAGGCAACAAGAAAAACAATATCAGCAGCTAAATGAAAAACAAAATATTCAACTGCAACATCAACAACAGCAATACGATCAACAAAAACAATATGATCAAGAAAAGCAATATGAACAACATGACCAATATGAGCAGCAACGGCAGTACGAAGATCAACAATATGACCAAAAACAATACGGCCAACAGCAATATGATGAACAGCAGTATGAAGATCAAAAATATGACCAACAACAATACGATCAAAAACAGTATGATGACCAGCAATATGACCAAAAGGGGTACGATCAACAAACATATGATCAACAGTATGACCAGAAACAGTATGATGAGAAAGGGTACGATCAACAATACGATGAAAAACAATACGATGAAAAGAAGTACGATGAAAAACAGTACGATGAACAACAGTATGATCAAAAACAGTACGATCAACAGCAGTATGATCAGGAACAATATGGAATTCAACAACATGATCAACAACAATACGACCAACAACAGTTTGATCAAAAACAATATGACCAAAAACCATACGATCAGCAACAATATGATGAACAGCAATATGATCAGCAAAAATATGACCAACAGCAATATGATCAACACAAATATGAACAACAGTCGTATGACCAACAACAACACTACGACCAACAGCAATTTGATCAACAATATGACCAAAAACCGTATGATCAACAATATGAACAACAACAACAAAATCAACAACAGCAATTTCAACAAGATTATCAGCAGCAACAGCAACAGGAAATGTTAAGTCAAGCTCAAATACAACAACAACAACAACAACTTCAACAGCAGCAACAACAAAAGCAACTGCAACAACAGCAACTGCAACAACAGCAGCAGCAACAGCAGCAGCAGCAGCAACAACAACAAAAACTCCCTGCACAGCAGCTTCAGGCCACTGTCCTAACAGGTGCAGCTACTTTAGGATCTATGTTTGCTGGTGGCGCTAAGAAACTTGGCAGCTTCTTTGGCGCTGCCGCGGCGGCTGTCGCCGCTCCTGCAATGAGTCAACCATCAACCACCGCTTCAGTTACAACTGCTCCAACTGCTCAGTTTACTTCAGCTGCAGTTCCTGCTACATCACTCCCTAGTACGACAACTAGTGCCGTCACATCATCCGTCCCTGAGGTGTCGCAGCCAGTCGCAACATCTACTGTAACCACGTCATCACCCGCGTCCTTGCCACGGACGCCGTCGTTAAGAAGACAAGAATCTATACAGAGACCATCGGTACGACGAACCCGAACGTTACCCGATGCTCCAGATCCCCCATCGAGTTTCGATGAAAGTGCCTACGAGGACGAGTACAATAAGACTGAAATTGATCAAGTAGACCGCGTAGAAAGAACGTCTTTGGATAGGTATCGTGATGACGAATTTATTCATGACACCATCCATGAAGACGTTGCTGAGGAGGAACATATACCGGAGGAGCCGAGTTCTAAAATACAGAAAACTTCTCCGTCAAGAAACGGTTCGCAAGTGAGAAAGCCTTCAGTGGACAGTTATCACAGCCAAGCGCCGTCAGTACTTGATCGAAAAACTTCTCAAAGTTCATTTCGTAGTATTCCTACAACACAGGAAGGTGAGTAGTATATTTAAATCGTATTTTTTACCTTAATAAGTTTAAAGTAGTTTATATCTATAGTTCATTTAAAATCTGTACGTGCATTTTATTTATTTATTTATATATTTATTGCACCTTTATAATATAAAGTTACAATAGAGCAAACATAATGCCTGATGGCATTCTCTACCAGTCAACTCTGGGTGGCTGGAAAATTTGCGGCAGGTGGTTATTTTAAATGTGAACAATAACAATATATATATATATATAAATCATATAAAATAAACATACATTTTAATTTTATACAATGTTTAAGTGTGGTATTTTATTGATAAAAATACGCTAGTTATTTGAAAATAGATATATAATTGAATATCCTGTACTAGAATTAATGAGAAATAATGATGAAAAAAAATCTGATACAACTATCTTTTCGCAGAACCAATCACGGACAAATCAAAAGTTACGTTTAAGGATGAGCGTACAACTTATCACGAAGTACCCGAGCCTGGTAAATTTCATGAGACTCGCGATTCTTTTGACGATACTGGCAATGAATACCCTGATGATCTTCAAGATCAGGATGAGGCTTTCAGAGATGATGAAAAGTTTGACGATCAGGATCAGTTCCAAGAAGCCGATGAACAGTACCAGGAAGAGGACGTGTTTCCAGAGGACCAAGAAAGACAGGAGGATGAGCCGTTGGAGTTTCAACCGGAACAGCCAAAGTTGACGCCGAAGCAGAGGTGGCACCGGGCTTACAACAAAATCGTGATGCAGTTAAACGTGAGTGATTTTCCAATTACTGATGACAAAATCAGATTTAATTTCTTATGAAAAATATCTTAACTTATTATTTTACTGTTAATAATTTTATTTTATTTTTATAATTTCATTTAAATAATTTTTAATTTTTTAAATTTTTTTTTTTAATTTTTTAAATTTTTTGTTTCTTTTATTTTAATTTCAAAATATTTATTTTTTTACTTTGTGTTTGGTTTATTTTACTATTTTATTTACATTTATTTTACTTTCTTCATCTTGAAGAAAGTAAAGTAAATGTACTGATTTCGTCGTCAATATATATTTCGCTTTATATTTTATAATTGAATAATTGAATGGAGAATTAATGTTGTGTTTTTTTGCGGAATACAGCAGATAGCAGGTAAGAATTCTAGTATCGTATTAAACGATATAAGATCGTTGGCGAATCGTGGGCGTACGGATTAACCTACATTGTTGATTGTGTAATATTTTATATTTTACTAGCGGAATAAATCATAGTATTTAATTTTTTGACATAAATAAATTATAACAAAAGTTATAAATAATAGCTTAAATAAAAATGATGAAATTCTATAGATTATAGCGAGCAGAAAGTACGCTTCATATGGTAGTTTTCTACTTTTAGCGTTAATCTACTTTTAAATTTATAATTTTGTTTTTTGTTATTAAGTCACTAAGTTTAGGACAATTGGGTACGTTCGTAACAGAAATGAAACCTCAATCTGATGCGGCAAAGGGAAAAAGCTCTCTTTTAGAAAATCAGTTTCCAACATAAACGTTTTTGAAAAAAGAAGGTAAAAAAGTTTAAAGAGTTTAGTATCATTGTACTTATATTCTGACAAAGACACTACTTTTTTCATTTTGGACACCTAATTATGGATCATACTATATTATTATATTAAATTAAATCTTTGTCTACTGCCAGTTTGACAATTAAACCAAATAATAAACAAATTCAAACAAATCGAAACGATTTTATGAAAATAAAACATTCTTTTATCAAAAAGAACTACAAGACAAAGTAGAAATAGCGTAATATATAAATTACGAGTATAAGTATTTATGTGTAGTATTCGGCAGACTTTACTTAATTTATTAATTGGAAGTTGATGAACTATGATGATAATGTTGTCTAGCACAGTAGGTGCCAATTTAGTAATAGCAAGTACCATTTTTATAGTAATTTATCAACAGTAATAACAATCAACCTATCAACCTACTTTAGGAATATATTGGCCTAAAAGATGAGAAACATAAAAAAGATTTTATACACATTTCCATTTAAAGTGTATATTCTATAGTTTTATCATATTATTTCGTTGTTAAAATATACTTTGTGAATTTGAGGTTGAATAAATAAAAACACCAAACTGTTGCGAGGTGATCCTTTAAAACAATGAAAAGGTCTAGTGCGCGCACAGGATTCGCTGCTATTACGCGACGAGATCCAGGGATCTCGTTTGTTCCATAATAATAATACATTAATATTCAGTTATAAAAAAAATCTCTCATTCTGAGAGAAGACCCGTGCCCAGCAGTGGGACAATAATGGGTTGATGAATGATTCAGTTTCCTCTTACCTGAGATAAAAGTTATCGTGCATAAAACATTTCATAAATATATTATTTTATGAAAATAACACAAATTACTACAATAACTAAAAATTAATCGCCAATCCATAAACATAGCAAAATGGTTATGCAATATTAATAATTTTTAAGTATTATATAGTGTTCCTGTGTATACATTGAGGTCATTTGGCCATTTGGTCATTTGAGGTTGCCATTGAGGTCATGGTTTTTTGATTTAATTTTACGGGAGTAAATTCATTTTATGACCAGTTGCTTAAATTCGAGCCTAGAGATAACTCGTGAGAGTTTTTCACTTGTGTAGTTGTAGTAATTTCGGTTTATTGCAAAATATTACTGGCAGTTAAATAATCTTCCTTGTAAAGTTAATATAACATTAAATTTAATATATACTAATGACTGCATTTAAAATATGATACTTATAAAATAATTGCAGCTGTCACAAGCTCGTTGCTTGTTTTTCTAACTAACTCAAGGGGCATGAAATCGCTTTTAGCGTCAATCAAAGGGTTTTGGGTTGCAAGCAACAACGATCGTTACGAAGAAATGTGTCATATTTTACGGATCCAGCCGAAATTGTAGCGAAATTTGCTAAAATTCGCTCAAATTGTTTGCAGCGTCACACAAATGTTTTGGATCTAGTCCATACACATTTAAGATTTTTTAATATCTGTTCATACGTCATAATATTGATAACAATAAGGGCACGACTTTCCAAAGGGCAAGAAATGTGATTATATTATAATCTTACCTATTTATTAAAAGAAGGTGCTATAAAATATTGTGTACTATTTTGTAACAAGACAAACGCATATAGAGACAGATGGCGCGGGTGAGCCCCGCTGTGCACAGAAGGACCAACCACTGGGAATGCGAAAAAGCTTCTATTTTTCTATTTTCTTATTGTCTTGACAAACTGGAGACAAAGCTTAGGTATACAATATCCAGTGTTACTTTAATGTATTAAACAAAATCAATGTTATGGTATTACGGTAGATTAAATTGTTTGAACGAATTTTCTACGAGTCCAAACCACTTAATCTACTATTATTATCATATTAGCGTGTATAGGTCTAATTTTTGGAACATGTTAAAGATAAAATATCGAGATTTTAAATTATACTCACCTAGTCATTCAAATTAACAAATAATTTAAATATTCAGTGGTTTTACGCATCATGCTATCAGTAAACGTATAACGAAAAATATAATTTTCTTAAACGTTACTTAACGCGAAAAATTTCGTGAATATAGTACTTACACTTGACGTTTGTTATTAGGTCAATAAATGTAGTAATACTCAAAGGCATGTATAAATCCGTGTTGTATAGATCATTTATTCATTATATTTAGACGGCCGAGTAAGCGAATGAGCCGCGCTGCCTACTCATTGTCCTTTGTCCCGCTAAATATATGTTTTCTGACACGTTCCTCAAATGAGTTTGGGCATCGGCGTTATTAATGCGGATATTATACAGTAGTATAGTTATGATTACACGTCAATCTAAAAGCTTTGCGGGCGGAAATGTAAATGTTGAATGGTGGTTTCTCTTGGTCTACGCCGGTTTTCTTTCTATTTATTGCATTTTTAACACTTCTTATCGTAGTGAAGTATTGAAATGAAATGAAATATCTTTATTTTGTATAGGCCTACGGGGGCACTTACAAATTGTCATTTACAGCATTTTTTCTTACACTACCACCGGATCGGAAAATGACCTCAACTGAGAAGATCCGGCAAGAAACTCAGCGGGTTTGTCTTTTTTCTTTTTAATACTTTTTTTTAACCATCTTGTTTATTACATGGTCAATAAAAGGCTAACTCCAGTATTTGACTAAGAATGTTTGGCAAGATACACTTTGACAATTAATTAAATATTTATATATGTCATATTATTCAGTCCCAAGCTGCTTTGTCTTCTATGTATTCAGAAATTTAGAAATTTTATAATATATTGTGGGGCTAAATGTAGCGTATATACACACAGTTTAAAATTATCACTTCATAATCAGTATATACTGCATAGCTTATAAAGACGAGCCTACTTATCCTATCAGACGATATGATATCCCATTATTGAGATCATTGCTTTACAAACGGTTTATAAGCAAAAGGCGGACAAGAAAGCAAAGTGAATACGTATTTTATCTTTATATTGCATTTATTTTAAATCTAATAGTTTTTATGTCAATGTTACTTTCCTATAAAAGTTAAAATAGCAATTAAAGCGACATTTTCGAGATAGGAGTTTAATCGCTTCGTTATGGTTTAGTGGTTTCATTATTTAAATTGTTTCAGCAAGTTTAGTAATCGTTACTAAAAGCGAAAGAAAGGTTTGTAGAACTGGTTGGATATTAATTTGTATTAACGCTAAAGTAAGCTTATCTGATCGAGTTTTTAGGTTGTACGCTGTAATATTTCTTGTTTTATAAATAGGTATATCGCTTCATGAGGTACAGAAGTTTGTTATTAGTACGAAAATAATACTTATACGTACGTACATAATTTATATTTTTATGATTATTGTTAGACTGATAAAATATTTTTTGGTAGTAAATTAAAACTGCTTAAAATTTAATATTCGTTGACTTAACTTTCAAGAAATATGATTCGTTTTTGACTTATGTAAAGCCTTTTAATAGATTGAGTTCATAGTCGATCTTTACACGGTCTGTCGGAGTTCACAAAGTTTGTATGATTAAATAGAATTCAATCAATCAGTGCTGTATTTCAGATAACATCCATAAACGGCACATTCGCATGATAAGACTTTTATAAGAAATTATCCTCTATATCCAGCGTCCTGGGGTCGGCTTCTATTCGTTAAGTGGTGCCACCCGCGGAGTCCCATGACGCCTTTGAACCCGATCACCTCATTAGTTCAACTGAGTTGTTCTAACTACGCACACGAGCCACGCACTCTTACTCAGTTCGCAAACAGACTCTGTATCGCACGCACACCTGATCGTACGTATAAAAAATAATAAATACACAACGGTAACTCGAAAAAGATCAGGCTTCGAACATTGTGTAAGCGACGGCGGAAACATACGAGGACGCGATATCGGTATCCTGCGGGCGGCCGTGGCCCTAATGATTGCGTCGCGCGCGCATCTATTAGCCATTTGTATGCAAATTGTCACTTCAGGTGTTATCGTTCAGTTGTACAACGAACGTTGCTGTGTGTTGGCAATTGAAGAAATTATTTCATGATCGATGAAAATGGTCGGGAGACGCAAGGGCCAGGCGGCCAGCGAGGCCGACGTGAGATGCGGTCCAGCCGGATCGAATGTCGCGGGATCCCGTTTGAGAGTTCGTCGCGGTTCAAGTTTGACGGACTTGGACAAACTTCGGTGTAACGGTTCAAGCGGTGGAGGATCTATCGGTGATCTGATGAACATGTTCAGTGGTAGTGCTACTTCTGTTGGCAGTGACTCGTTGGTAGCACGAACGGTACCGTTAGAGACAGTTCGGAGGTATGTCCCGACATCGTCGACTCCGCCGCCGCATCCTCCGCCCTCTCCGCTCATTCACGTGTCCCGTCCCGTGGGACCTCTCACTATGGCTCAGCGGACACTGAGGTTCAGTAGGCTTTTAAAGTACCAACCATGTTCAAGCGATGTTTTCATTATGTTGGTAAGTGGTTTCGGTAATTTACTTACGATAATTGCTACTTTAATAATACATAACTATAATCTGTGTAGGTACTACATCTATAATAGTCATACAAAGAAACTTTATGGTTTCTAAGCACTTAGTCTAGCTAGATTTTAGTGTAAATACTTTTTGCAACGTGTTATCTTTTCATTGGCATTGAATGATCGGCAAAGGTGAAGTATGCAATTAAAGTATGAAAGCATGATAAAAGAAGCGTATTTAATGCATTATAATCCACATATCTGATATAAACTAATATCGCTATCAATACATGGTTAACTGTCTATGTTCAATAGATGTATCACTCAATATTTATGTAGCGTTGAAAGCTTGGCGCCTACTAAAATCGTTAGCACACACTATCCGGTGTTGAAAAATTATCGTTCCGATAAAGTGTAACTGATATATTAATGTCATTTAAATAATACTATACATAATATCCAAACCCAATCACGAGTAAATATTAATCATAACGGAAAATATATTATTCAGAATTTTACCAGTTTTTTTTCGGCGGATATAATAGAAAATCCCTTATAGGTTTATGAGTCATCGGTCATTGGTCATATTTATAATTTTCGTTTAAGGAGTTGATAATCGTTCTCTATTATTAAATAAACTATCCAATCGATAGTGCAGGTAATTAACCTTAACAATTTCTTATCTTTAAATTTTGATAAATAAGAAACATATTTTAATGTTTCACTTTCAATTTAAAAAATTACTTACCTAACCTAGAAATATGTCATAAAATGATATGTAAATACAGAAAACAGGGCATGCTCCAAGTATATGGAACTAAGCAATCAGATTGAAATGATTCGAAGATAATTGGTTGTACTGACGTCATTTATAAACATGTTAAATGTGTGATAAAAGTCTATTCTTATTTGCATCAATCTCGTAGTAATAGTAACATAAACTATGTATAGATATATAATTTATTTGCTTCCGTAATGCAAGAAATAAGAAGTATTATAAAACTTTAAACATATCTTATTATTGTATTGTTCATTTACTTACCTAGTGACGTTAGTTGTTAATGAAAAGTAAAACTTTGACGTTCTTGTATTTCTGCGATTTAATATAATAAGACACCGCTGTTCATGCTTCCCGCAAAGAAAACATATCCTATGTTTTCTTTGCGGGAAATATGAACAAATAATTTTCTTTTTTTTTAAAAAGCAATTCCACGTATCACAATTAATGTGTTAAATTTGAATTTTGGTTTGAAGAAACTTAAACGTATACGCTTTTCCATATTTATGATAGAATGGTAGTGACATCATTTTAAAAAGCTAAACAGCTCGTAAATTAGAAAAATGTAAATGCAGTATTTTCTATCGAGAGTTTCGAGAGCAATGCATAAGGAAGTATGCATCGACTTGCGCGAATATTTCATGAATTTTCAGCAGCTACTTTTTTATTTAAATAACCCATTTACATCGGAAATGAGAGCGCGTGACAGAAATGCAGATATTTTTTTCAGTCGCATGAAATATATTATAACGTTGCAGTAAAATAAATGAAGTACGGCTCAAAATTTTTTGGCCTAAGGCGTGTTTTATAAGTGTTGAAATTATAATGTCTCCTAAATTTACGCTTGCTTAAAAATGAAAACTGACACGAAGTGGAAATGTTACTTACATTAGATAATTATGTGGTTGACTGAAAATTATAACATATAAACTCCTTACTGTACATTGTTGGGTTCTAGTGAGGCTATTTTTTAACGGTAGTCAATTCGAAGTCCGAAAGGTTTTTAATTAGATTCTATTAATCACTTGAAAATAAATATTAGCTTCGAATCTTAATGTCATATTTTGGACAGACTTATTTCGGACACCTTTTATATGTATAATTAGGTATAATAGTAACATGTGAAGCGAAAAGTCTATGGCAGGGCATTATAATCAGATGGACTTCTTCTTCTATTAACAATACAAGTTTTGATGAGATGTTAATACTTATACTAATAACAAAAAAGAAACAAAGGGTTGGTGTTAAATTATATTCTTAATCTCAAAATTATTACAGTATACCAATTTACCACACATCACTGTGATAAGCTTAGAATTAGTAAATTTAGATCAGGCATACTTTTTCATGAATTTTAGTAAATACTTGAGTTTAGGCATCTCGATGTTGTGAATGCATCTGTTGAAGTCTCCAATGACTTTAACGGAATGCGTCATCATTCTAGATATGATGTCTTTAAGACAAACACTTAAATCCGATACTTCCTTGAATCCATGAATTGCGATTTCCGCCATCACAACTGGAAACGGCGAAGTTTCATACAAGAACTGAAACAATATAATATGGAAAGTATACAAACAAAATAAAAAGATAATTTCGGTATATGTAACGTTTTAGAAATACATTACCTGCTCTGAGAGTACCGACAACGTCGTTTGATATATGTCGATATTATTCGATCGTGCTTTTTTTAAACATACCTTTTGAAGCACTTCTCAATTTATCATGCCCATATATTGTTCTATTTTGCGAGTGTGTAATTTGTTACGTGTTAAATATGTTAAATTAAATAAACTTGTTGAAGTTTGACAACTTTTATGATAATTTGCTGTGAGTAATATATTGGTCACTTACTAATTGCACCAAATATATGAGGATTAAAAACAATCTGTGCTAGATTTCAATTAAAAATTAGTCTACCGAAAATGTTGTTTTACAAAAGCGTCGTTAAGTAATACAAGATGTGTTAGCAAGGAATACATACAACAGTTCGTTCAAGGTCCTGGCTCTCGTGGGAGCAGTTCCCTCCGACTTGCTGTTGCTTCTGACACTCGAACAATTTGGACGCGGAGTACTTCTTCAGGTTCTCCAGGGTCTCGAAGTGTACTTGCAACTTCTCTGTAACATGTCATGTGTACAACTTTTCTTTTATCATGTACGGTTTTCGGGCACTTGTTATAAATCTTTGTTTTTTCTGATATCCCTAAATATATCTAGGGTTCCATGTTTAAGTGATTGGTACATAGTGTTATTTGTATGTGGCTTTGAAAACAGTGAATCAATTAATCAGTTTTTACATTATCGGTAATACAAATATCATTTTACGCGTTGGTTACGCTATCATTAACCTTAACTATGCCAAATCTTACATTCTTCGGAGCACTTAATATTTTTGTAGAGAATCGAAACATTTCGTTTCAAGTATAAATATAAATCATCCATCACCCTTTTGAGGTCCATTTTTGGTCATAGGCCTGCCTTAAATGGCGCTACTTCGGCTGGTCCTGTGCCTTCAGAATCTAGCGGTTTCCCGCTGTTTTCTTCATCGATCCATCTGGTCGGGAAGCACCCTGTGCTCCTTTTGCCCAAACTTTATAAGATATATTAAACAAATAATTTATATTTTTTATTTCCCGACCAAAATAACTAAAATTTTCTTTTCCAAAATACGAAATTTCTATTTTAAAGACCCACAAAACGAATGACTGCGTGTCAAGAACAGGGACGTTTCTATTATTGTATAAACAAGACATTGTTTTGGAAATACATGTATTGTGTAATGAAGCCACCGGTAGGTAAACAAGGAAAACGGGCATAAATAAAATGAAGTCGGTCTGTAGGTTAACAATGAAGGCGGCGGATGTCCGTAAATTACCTTAATTCAATGTATACAAGGCGAAGTTGTTATATTCGCACATTCCCTTCAATGACCTAGTGATTGGAGTCGACGTGGCAGAAATTGGACATCAAAATAGAGGTCAAATGGCACGAAAATAGATAGTGTTCTTGCTTATAGTTTTGCGTATGTCAGTTATGTGAGTAAATATCTATTTAAGAATTATGTCATGTAGTAGGTATTAGCTTTGATAATTAATATGTAAATTTAAAACTATCTATTTCGTTAAACTCACAATGCTTTACAAGGATTCCCTGTGTTGTGGTCGTCATATCAAAAAATAAGTATACGAAATTTCAGAGCCTAACTAAAACCTTAATTCATTATTTAGACTTCTGTCTGACTGGAGGTCTATACTGGAATCTTCTTCGTGTTAAGGAGACATGGTGATCGCTGTGCTAGGCAGTCATACATATAATGTATAAATATTACTAATTTTATCGTAGTTTAATGTGTATATAACTCTCGAACTTGTTAAGATAAACTAGATAAAATATGTTTTATACGTACCTACTATACATTGGACTAAAACTATAGACTGCTAAGTACTATAATGTTGATAAATACCTGGCAATCTCTGCACTCTTTGGTAGCCAAGAGCCAAGCAAAGAGTAACATTTTCATCCGCCAACTGTAGATTTTCCCCGAGAAGTTTAACGATGCTCTCCTTGCAGTATGTCCCGTTGCGCGGTTTCCGGTCGTGAATTATCACCTGTTATATAAGCATAAATTATAACATTTTTAGAAGTTAACATTGTAAAGAAAAGTTTATATTTAATCTTACTAATGCTATAAATGCGAAAGTTCGTGAGGATTTATATTTATTCGTCACTTTTTTACCCAAAACTACTGAGCGGAATACGCTGAAATTTGGCAAATTGAGATTGAGACATAGAATATCATTCACATTATTATTATAAACGTGACTAAAGCGAGTGGAACCGCGGGAATAAGCTATAAATGAAGTATAAGTTGAAATATGTAACAAAGTAACGTTTTTATTACTAAAATTGTAATCATCAATCAAATTAAAATTATAAATTTCTTCGTTTTTACTAGTACAGATTTGTTCGAAATATTTACCAATAAAATATTTTGTAATATTTATGCTGAAAATTGAAAACAGTTTAGGTAGATTACAATTTTATTTTATTTAACCACAAGTAACGTTTACAACGAAATGGGCCTAATTTATTATCACAACAATATTTTTTGTACATTATGAAACGCAAATTTTGTGAATTTACTAAATGTGAAAATAGTGGTATTATTGTATAATTTGCGCTAACGGCTTGTATTAGTATTAATATTCCCATATTACTAAAATACCCGTTCTAATTCAGTGACGGTAATTATTATTTGTCGTCGTTTAATTAAATTTTGTACTGCATTGTTGTTTTCAGTTGGGAATAATTTTGAAATGCAAAAACATTGTTTGTTGATATGGTGTGTACGTACAGTACATATTTTAACTAGAAAGTTACTATTACTGGTAAAATTTCCTTAACTTTAAATTCTTTTTAAGCGAAGATAAATCTCACTATCTTTTTAATATCATAAATGCGAAAGCTTTTTTTTTCTTTAAAAAATATGAAGTAGCAAACGAGCAAGCAGCCCAACTGATAGTAAGTGGTTGCTGCCGCCCATGCTGTTGGAAATTTGTAAGCAACATCATATAGAACCCCCTGTTCTATATGAAGTTGCTTACAAATGTCCATGATCTATATGAAGTCTGTCACAGATGGGTTGCTACTCCCGAGGACTGAGATGGTAGCCTCTTATAAAAGTGAGCCGGCAATCACACCCTTCCACCGAAACGCAAGAACTGCTTCACGCTAGAAATAGGTGTGGCGGTGGTACTTCCCCGGTCAATCTACATTGGTTCTACCACCTGGCTATCTTTATTACATGTTCTGATTTGTTCATAGAATACTACATTTTTATAGCTTATTTTGAAAAAATATTATATTTTGTCGGCGAAATGTTTGTAACCCTACTAACCGTAGTAAGTGGGCGGCTATCTCGGTAAAATATGCATGTAAAGTCCTTACTTAACATTTCATGCGGAAAACTAACATAGAATATGTTTATGTTCGTTGGAAACTGCTGTTGTAGGCAGAAATAGAACGGTGATCCCATCTGAATCGAAAAAATTGTATCACTCTAAATTAAAATACAATTTTTCTGCTTCTATTGCATAGAAAAATAAAAATTACATTATGGTTTTTACTACAGCCAAGCTAAAACGAAATACAAGTCGACAATATATCCTCACAAAGGCTTAGGGGAGATGAGGCCTCGTTCCCGACGTAGGGAGAAATAGGGCGCCGTATGTCATTAACGCGTAGCTTTGACAACCTCGGAATCAGTACACGACATTAAACAATGTAAGATACGACAATTAAATACGCAAAAACTTGCTCATGTAGTTAAAAACACACACACACACTTTCTACACTCATAGCCTCACATTAGGATTTTCTCTTGTGTCGTAGGTACCATGGACACACAAAGACGAATACACAAACACCCAGACCCAGAACAGAATCTATACTCATCATTCAGATGTCCGTCTGCCCGGGGATCGAACCCCGAACCAGCGCGGCCACACGGATAGTTAAAAATAAACTCTAAACAAATCTGGTAGTCATAGTTAAAAAGACAGTGAAAGATGTCATTTTTTTCAAAAATAAGTAGTGTAAAGTATATTAGACTATTACCTATGTCTTTAAGTAAGCGTCGATATTGTTTTTATTTCTAAGGATATTTCCAAAGCTTGTAACAAAACACGCGTTAGCGTGTTGGCCAAGTTTTTAGAAGAACTTCATCGCATCACAGCGACGTGTGTTACTTTATTTACTTTACGGTTCCTGGAAATATGATTTACGTTAGTGAAACTATCGGATAATGTAAAAAATAGATATTCTTATATTTATATAACCATATCCACATCCGGATCGGATATTGCATTTCCATAAAACCCCTAAAATATACCACTTAGTATTGCTTACCTACCAATAAACAGATGATAGGTACTATACTATTATCTTAATGCTGTTTAAGTCATCCTCATACTGCAGAGGTTGGTCACGAAACTACAGAGAAAAGAACCGGGCCACTGTAAATATTTATACTACTTTATATTTTTATCAGTATATGAGTTGTACCTATATTATAGGTATCCAAAGTAATTCGTAGCTCCTCTTAGAGTTGGGGAGGGCTCCCAAAATGCGGGGGAGAGTGCTATTAGCACGCGCTTTTAATGGACCCTAAATTGTCCTCCCCATAAAACAATACAAGACGATTTTATAAAGGTTTATCAATTTGTGGTAAGCATTTCACACAAAAACCAAAAAGAAAACTCTGAATTAGAGTGAAACATCTAAATATTTTTATTTATGTATTTATCTGCCTGAGAATAGGATACCTTATTGAGAGAAGAGAGAGAATTCGGATAACTTATTGAGAGACCGGAGCGTTATTTTTCGATCGTATTATGTGGTAATGCCCTAACTTACAAAATAATTACTAGTGTCTATGAATTACAAATGCATATACAAGTTTCTTATATAATAATAATAATAATAACCTAGTGATAAGTCTAAGAAACTACCTGATGAGTAGCAATAACCATTACCTTTGGGCATTTACAACACCAGAGCAGTCAAGTTATTTACTCTTCGGCTTAAATATTCTAAATAGTCCCTCATTCCAACTTTAAGAAATATTCCGTCTATCTTTTGTTCAGAAGGTATTCACGAACAAAGTTGTGGCTCAATAAAATTCGTTAAGACAGGCCGAACAACCTTGAAGCCTGTTTCTCGTAAGTTCATTTGTTGCTCAAAGTGTTCCAGTGAGCAGAAATCTGAACAGACACTAAAGTTCCTTAACTCAATGAACGTGGTATTGATTATATTATACTAGACTAGTATCTAGTACTACGTAAGCATAGACTTTTTTGTTAATGATAACTTTTTCTTGCGAATTCCGTGGATTGAGTCTTCGATTTTTGTTAACATCAATTTAGTGTGCAAGTATTAAATATATATATATATATATTTTATATATTTTAACTTATATAGATATACACGCATTAAAAATATTATAATTTGTTTTCAAAGCGAAATAATACATCATGGAGGAACCTAATAAGGCCAGACTTTTCCATAAAAGGGAGGTTTAGAAGTCCATAATATTAATGAAGTTCAGGATTTTTTCTAATTTACTCGCATCATTTACAATGTTGGACTAAAGCCTTCCTTCACTGTAAATAGGCCTATGTCCAGTAGTGGATCATAACTTTACTTAGATTCCTTTGACACAACTTTATCTAATTAATTAAGATATTATACGATGTTCCGGTTGCTTCTACATCTACTTTTATTTTTAATGTAATGAAAGTGTAGTCTATTTAATGTTAAGTGGTCGCTACAGCTAATGAATACCCATAAGTTACTCTATTTAGAAGCCTAAAATCTTACTTAATATCTTACTTAGGTATATACCTTATTATTCTTTCTCATATCTAACCCTTTTTCTATCAAAAAGACTCAGATGCTTTGTTGCGCTTAATTCGTTAAGAAATAAACGGTCCGGAAAAATGATGTCTTCAAAAACCTTAAACTTATTACCCTATTGCTGTAAGATAAATAGGTGTGGTGATAACTACCCTTAAACCTCCTTTAATACTTTACTTATGTAACTTTCACGAAAGTCGTGTAAAAATGTTTTAAACATTTTTAACATTGATAAACAAACTGACAAACAATTATACATGAAAAATGAGCTTTAAAATAATAAATTTAAGCTAATATAGAATTAAAAAAGTAAAGTAAATGAATATAATCGGAATAAAGATCACTATGTGATAGATAGAGAATATTTATGCAATATTAAGAATGCAGAAACA
>DWNE01000941.1:0-24511 GCA_018249875.1 Cecropterus toxeus | reverse complement strand
AGGCCGTGACTCAACATCGATGATCAATTTCGTTAACATCGATGATACGATATTTCTCATATACCAACATCGATGTTTTTGCTTTAAACATCGATGATCATCGAACATCGATGTTCATCGAGCATCCCTAGTATGAAGTAATATCTTAAAATAGATTTTACTTTTTTCCGTGTACGACATATTACTCACAGTCCCACGATAGGAAATAAACGGCATTTTCTTATCACGTCCGATAACATGGCGCAATCGGCCCATTCCGTACATATTGACGCTTTAAATTCAAAATTCATCAATTTTAACTTCTAACTAGTAACTTGGTCAAATTTTCAAAACGAAAAACCGGACTGCTTTAAATTTTTGTACATAATGATTTATTTAATTTAACGTTTATGTGAGTTTTTGTTACAATAGTCAAGTAAAAGTATTACAATATATATGTATATTTAGATTGGTCTATTTACTAGCTTTCATTTGATACCCATATTGTCTTAAAAAAAAATCGTCCCCGTCCACCCCCTTTTTTTTCTCTATTTCCAGGCGCCATTTTTTTTTAATTATAACCTATGTCACTGTCCAAACTGAGACGATTCAAATGATATGTCATACGTCACAATCCGTCAAGCCGTTTTGGCTATAGCGCGTGACAAAGAAATGGACATACATAAAAACAAACATTCATACGTACGCTCGAAAAACATTACCCTCCTTCATTGACGACCCGCGTGGCCGAGCGGTTACCATACCGGTCTGACGCGCAGTGGGTCCCGGGTTTGATTCCGGGCCAGACAGGCATCTGAATGATGAGTTTAGATTTCTGTTCTGGGTCTGGGTGTTTGTGTATTCGTCTTTGTGTGTCCATGGCACCCACGACACTGGAGAAAAGCTTAGTGTGGGGCTATGGGTGTAGAAACCGTCAAAGCGTCTTTAGTTAAAAGTATTTCTTACTTACATTACCTTTTACCAGCACAAGGCAACGCTTAACACTGTTGTTATACGTCAGAAAAGCGTGTGTCGGTGTGACTTTTGGAGTTGGACTACAAAGTTATGCCATTTTCAAAATTTTCACTTCTACGGCAGTAACCATTTACCATCGTAAATGGTTACTGCCGCCAACGGACATCTGTAAGCAACTTCATGTAGAATAGGGGTGTTATCTGAAGTCGGTCACAGATGCGTTGTCACTCCCGAGGACTAAGACAGTCGCCTCATATAGAAGCGAGTCAGCAACCACACCCTTCCACCGAAGCAGCTCTTGCTACGCACGCTCTTGCACGCTAAAAATAGGTGTAGGTGTGGGGGTGGTACTTACCCAGTGGAACTATTATTTCTACCACCTGGCAAGTTTTATCACATAAATCATAGTAAAGATAAATTTATAAGTTCTGTATAAGCAACATTCATTAAACGTGGAGATTTACTAAAACTGCTGTTGGCAATGCGGATTAAATAAGCAAACGGTTTAATTTCATACTTGCATAATCGCACCGACAATGCGCCTCCGGAATTTATATAGAATAGGACGTCATAATGAAGGAGACACTTCGCAAGAGCTTCTCTTATTGCGGTCCCGACGTCGCCGTCCACAATTACTGGGAGTTTGCGGAGACAATTCTAAATTAAACTTTTATCCGTAAGCGCCAGTCATTTGGGAGCTCCGGGCTTAAATCGCAGGCACATGTGATCCTTTGAAGCCATATGGGAATTAAAATCAATGATCAGTTCCTTTAATGCCGAACAAAAACGAAAATCGTCGAGATTACGTGCTTGAGAATTCGCCATTACATTTCCGAAAGTGCGTAGTGACTTACAATAGACTTTTTAGCAATTCGGGAAGGCATATCCTCTACCACGGTGCTTCAATACAGATGGGATGCGGAATGTAGTAGGTATCTGTGTAAAGTCTACACTACAATCGATATATACTAATATTATAAAGCTGAAGAGTTTGTTTGTTCGGTTGGTCGCAGTAATCTCAGGAACTATGGTCCGAGTTAAAAACGATTTTATAACATCACGCTGTTTGTTTATTTTTCTTATGTAGTAGTGGGTGAAACCGTGCGGGATAGCTAGTTTTATTATAATATTAAACGTATTTCTTACCTCTAAAGGGTTATAAATCAGAAGACAGTGTGATCGATTCCCTATATAAGGTGATATAACCGGGTTGATGGGAAGGAAGAGGATGTGTGGATGCCGTCTGACTTAAATACGAGGCAACCATTCTCAGGAGTGTCACTTATTAATACAACTTCAGATAGGATATCTGTTATATGTGAAGATGGTTTTAGTCGCCATGGTGACCACATTAGCTACTTTGATTTTATAAAGAACATTCAGTTAGACCCGGTCTACCTCTTAGTCACGTTTAACTTTATCTACCACTTAGGTAGTGACAGCATTTATTTCTTTAGTATAATATTGTGCTCCAAGTTTGTCAGTATGTCCGATCCACTTGTCCTACTTTTGTCCCAATACATACAACTTTGAGAGATTAGGTATGCGAACATTCACAAGATCGATGCTGGATGTCCCTAATCGAGATATGTACGAGTGGTTTTGAAGTCAGATAATAACAGTATCGTAATATTTTCTGGATACATTTCTAGGAACTACTTTGTATAAGATTTATGCTTAATATTATACGAAATTCCATTATTTTATTTCGTATTATAGGACAAACGAGCGTGCTTCCAGGGTTTACTTTTTATTTACCAGGTGGTAGAACCAGTGTAGTTCGACCGGGGAGGTACCACCGCCGCACCTATTTTTAGCGTGAAGCAGTATTTGCGTTTCGGTGGAAGGGTGTGGTTGCCGGCTGACTTGTATGTGAGGCTAACATCCTAGTCCTCGGGAGTAGCAACGCATCTGTGGTCGACTTTAGATAGAACGCCTGTTTTGTATGAATTTGCTTACAGATGTCCATGGGCGGCAATGACCACTTACCATCAGGTGGACTGCATGCTCGTTTGCTACTTCAGTCTGATAAAAAAATGATGTTAAGTGATCACTGCAGCCCATGTCTGACCTAAACTACCTTTTATTAAATGATAGAAGTAGCAAAGGAGCATACTGGGTACCTCATGGTAAGTGGCTACTGCCGCTCATGGACATATAGCAACTCAAGGTTAGACTAGAATCTTACCTGAGCTCGGCTACACGTACATTGCTGCCCCTGAGGGCCAAATAAGAATTCTTTGGATTATCGGCAACCCATTATTGTCCTACTGCTGGGGACGGATCTTCCCTCAGAATGAGAGAGTTTTAGCTCATAGAACACCGCGCTGGCCAATTGCAAATTGTTAGACACATCTTGGAGACCTCTTTTTTTAGAGAACTCATTTCCTCACGATGTTTCCCTTCGCCCTAAAGCAGTGATAAATTATTTCTAATACACACATAATTTGAGAATCCCAGGAAGGCGAGCCTGGGATTCGAACCCCGGACTCTCGATTATAAGGTCGAGTTTCAACCATTAAGCTGTCACTGCTCCTTTTGATACTGATGTCTCTCTTACCCGTCAAAACCAGAACTCAACTGCGCTACTTCCATATTATATAACCGGCCAAGTGCGAGTCGGACTTGCAGGCGAAGGGATCCGTAGCATTATCTGACAAATATGACAAATCTAGAAGAGAAAATATAGCTCTGTTGTAAAAAAGAATAAAACAATAATGTGGTATACTCATATCTAAATGAAAATACCAAAACAGTAAATACGACTATACGAGAGATAAAACAACATGTTCTCCTAATTTTATTTTCCCCTCGTTCAGGCCGGCGCCGCTTCGCTCATGCCACTATTATTGTTGTGGAAGTTATTAAATGCTTTTAGAGCGCTGCGAGCATACTCATATCTCATTTCATATAAACAAAAAGCGTAAAACAATGCAAGGGTTTATGCCCCACAGCAATTCGAACGTGCATTACGGTTATTACATTAATAAACATAAATTAAGTTTATCATATACTCTTACTGCGACATTGTTGGCACGGGTTTTCAAGCAGAAGACGAATAAGCCCATAAGCTACCAAACCCTAGTAAGAGTTTATATAACTTACACATCTTTGAGATAATATAAGACTTCTCCGTTCCGTCGTATTATTTCTCGTGTCCGACCGAAACTGGTTTTTCAGCCGAATCCGAAACCGAACTTTCAGCCCCGCTCTTAGTTTCGGCCGAAACAGAAACTAACTCAAACATGCTTAAAATTAAAACTTAAAAACTGTATCTATTTTTGTAGTGGTATATTAAAAAAAAAATCGGCCGAAATTTTCGGACATTTTTGGCCGATACCGATGGCTGTCACTAGATTTATTTGCCGAAACTGGCTGAAACACGAGGTTTCGGTCGGTCACTAATAATTTCGGACCGACCGAAATACTAAAGAGAATAAACATATTCCAAATAATTAAATATTGACGTTTCATTACTACTCTCTACTCTCAAAAATAGATACATTCACAATTCTCATTACGGCCCCTCACACACAATTTATTACCACCGGTACACAAGGTTTTATTTGTTTTTTTGAACAATACCAGCGACCTAAAGTCATACAGTCAGATTACAGCGCGCCAAAATAAAATAACAAAAAAAAAACAGAAGACTCGGATTCAATCAAATTTGCGCATATTACACATACGAGTTTGACTTAACAAGAACTGATTATGAAACAAAAACCCGACTGCTAACACTAAAATTGGCACCCGGGTACTTCGTTTTTATAATCATTTATTAAATTAAGCGCTTTTCAGAAGTTAAAATAATAAAATGAAAGTGTTATAATATATTTTTGTAATTATCTATTTTACAGCTTTGACTTGATACTCATATTGTTAAAATGATGAAAAAAATATCCTTTTCCCTTCTTTTTTATTAAAAAATAATATAGCCTACGTCACTCAACAAACGGAGACGATTCTTAAGATATATCATATGTTATAATCTGTCGAGCCATTTTGGTTGTAGCGGGACCTAAATAAATGGACATACATACATACAAAAATACATATAAACATACGCTCGATAAACATTACCCTTATTCTGACGCAATCGGGTAAAAACAACACCGGTATCCTTTTACGGACTCAATAAGGGATCTAAACGTGAAAGGCCGAAATGTGTGTTCTACAGACTGTATAATAGTGAATGTTCCGAGGAAATGTTTGACTTAGTATCTCTTCCCCTCGCAATCACCGAAGATGAATAGATCTTCATTCACATCAATCGGACTCGTTCCATGGTTCCGATTGAATGTTATTTTTTATCACGAACGAAAAATATTTGGAAGTTTCATTCTGAAGAATTGTCGAGGAATACTCCGAGCTTCATATAATGTATTTCGAGAATTTCGAAACGATAAATAACTTATATTTGCAAGCCGACAATGCATTGACGATTGCTCAAGAGTTGAAAAAATTCACAATCGACGGTGAAAGCTCTCAATTTCATCAGAATGCCCGTCTATTTTAGAGCTAGGTGAATTAAAAAATATATAGTATAGCACAGTGCCTTTAAAGTAACAATTGATTATATCGTCAACTTGATGGTAAGTGAACACGCGCGATGGCGTCTGTTACTTTATATAGAATACAGAACAATATGGCTGTTTTTGAAGTTAATCACAGGTGCGTTGTCACTCCTAAAGATTAAGATGGTCGCCTCATGTGTTAGTGCTGTCACTGATTATATAAATCAATTACATATAATCTGCTATGACATAACTAAATTAACACGATAGAATTTGACCGTGACGCAGTAACTAAACGGAATGTTAACTGGTAACATACTCAAAAATATTAAAACACAAGACCCGAGTGCTTAAAATGTTTTTTATTTTGGTTCATACACACTTAATTTAACCCTTTATACGAGTTTCAGTGAAAAAAGTCAAGTAAAACTATCATAATATATATATATTTTAGAATGGTCAACTTACTAGCTTCCATTTGATACCCATATTGTCGTGATAAAACAAAAAATCTTCGCTTTTCCCTGTATGTACAGGCGCCATTTTTAAAAATTAGTAACCTATGTCACTTTCTAAACTGAGACGATTCTAATCATAAGTCATATGCCACAATCCGTCAAGCCGTTTGGGCTGTAGCGCATGCCAAAAAATGGACATACATACAAACAAACATACATACATACGATCGAAAAACATTACTTTCTTTCTGATGCAGTCGGGTAATAAACAGTGTACAAACTATTAACTGTAGTCAGCTTTATTCGAATTCCAATTTAAATCAATTGGACTTCACCTGACGTGGGTTTAAAGGTATTTTGTAGTTAAGAACTTTCGCAAAATAGGTGAACAGAGGAACTCGGAACGGTATTTAAAAACAGATTAGGTTTAGTGTTAACCAACAAGAACAATTTCCGAGTAAATCAAAATAAGATTTTCAGATTGGATACGCTCGCTAATAACTGCACGGAGAGATTCTCCACGTTGATTTTTGTACCAGTATTTTTAAGTTTTAGTTTTCCGGTCGCTATAAAACGATAAATAATAAAAAACGACCAAGTGCAAGTCGGATTCTCATACAAAGAGTTCTGACCATTATTTATAAAATAACAATTTTGCTTGGGAGCCCCCTTAAAATATTTATTTTATTTTGTTTTAGTACGTATTTGTTGTTTTAACGGCAACAGAAATACATCATCTGTGAAAAATTCAATTGTCTAGTTATGGCGGTTCATGAGATATAGCCTGGTGGAAGACAGACGGACGGACTGACAGCGAAGTCTTTGTAATACGGTACCGTTTTAACCCTTTTGGTACGGAACCCTAAAATGAAAATGAAAACAAGCGTATCAAAATGTAATTACCTTCGTACCGTAACGATATAAAGTTAATGAAAGGTATGACAAATCAGATAACATTCCTGCCGTGTTACGCGTGACGTGTTGATTTAATCAAATGCCAAAAAATGTTCCCAAAACAACAAAAACACGTAATATTCTAATCTACTGTTCAATCTACGTTTATCAAATTATGAACTGGGGACCTATAAATTAACTCGTGCGTAAAATAAACTTAGTTGCCATAAATAACTTACACCACTTAATAACTTCTATAAATGACTATTAACTGTACCTCAGTGGAGAGCCGGTACCACTGAGATAATATTAGCGAAACTAGTTATCCCGCTACGTACGAACAGACTAATAAAATACGAACATTAAATTCCTATTATTGTACAATTACGGGCGGAATTTCCAAATATTATCTATCTATCTGTATATAAATGTTTTATCTATCTATCTAAATACGATCAAACATTTATTTTTATTTCAAAGCAAATGCCTAAATATAAAATGTCACTTTTATAACTTTAATACTTTGAGCGTTTCATAAAATTAAAATGTATGTAACATTTTAAAAGTTACTTCTCATGATCCGGCCGTAATAAGTACTCGAGTATAGGCTGATATGTTTCAGTTTAAAACATGTATCCCTATAAAGATAGCTAAAGATTACATAATTATTCCTTTTTTCATCGTCTATTTACTCAAATAAAGAGTTTTATTATTTAATCTCTTCTTATGTTAATAAAAATAATGGGTTCTGTCATTTTCAGTCAAATAAAAAATATTCGTGCTTATATGTTTCGTTCAAATAAAATTTTTGTACTGTCGTGTTCCGGTCCAAAAACAATTTTGTTTTGTTTAATGTTCTCTTTGGACTGGATATAAACATGGTCCTAAAACGTAATTATAAGATATCCCACCTCGTAAATGTAGGTACCTTGTTTGGATTAGAAGAGCGCTTAAATTTTTGTTTTTGCGATTTTTTCATCCATCAGCCTTTTCAAGTCCACTGTTGGACGTAGGCCTTCCTTTATGATGTCCTTATAGTCTCGGGACTAATATACAGTTACGTGCAGTATTGGAAACTCGAACCGTCCTGCGAGCGATCCCGAGAAGGACGACGGCATGTGTGGCCGCATATCGGGGGCAGAACAATTACATGAATAGAACGCCTCAGTGATAATCGACGTCAGTCATCACAGTCAGCATATTTTCTGCTGTGCGGCTGACGATTTTGGTCTTTCAGTCCTTTTAGGTCCTACTTCAGATCAACTTTCTTCTAATGAATTAACTCCACGTCTCATTATCTTGCTGCTATGAAATTTGCAATATTGTATTGCAACCGAATAAATCTTTGCATGGCGAAAAAGTAATACTGGAGTAAAGTAATACTAAAGCTACCTTTTATTGCTATGTAAAAACAAATCGTTAAAAAAAAAAGTAAAACCCGCTGAGTTTCTTGCCGGATCTTCTTAGTTGAGGTCGCGTTCCGATCCGGTGGTAGTGTAAGAAAATATTGTAACTGACTAGTAGGCCACTGCAAAATAAAGACATTTCATTTCATTTCTAAGTTCGCACAACAAGGCCATGATGCTCATGATATGATTGAACAGTTAAAATGAGCCCTCGTTTTACTCTTCCCTCATAATAACAAGCAACATATTTTACTAACCGTGTCATTATGTCTGCCGCACCCTGTGTTCTGAAGGAATGTCCGCAGCGTTATGAGGGTGCTTCCTTGCGCATGATGTTTTAAATGACAACGCAGAAAAATCGAGACATTCTCTAGGAAAATGTGTCCTATATCCCTATAAGATTTTTCATCGTTGAGCGAGTATTCCGTGTCAGCCGATTCAAAGATGCCGTAAATTATTTTGAAATCAGCCGTCAACAAACGCATTGGGCTGAGAATTGATGGAAGGATCGGGTACGCATCTTTCACGACACTTTCTACAGCATACAGATGCTGTAATGTTATGAAAACGATGACAAAGCGTATTCAGCCGCTGTCAGCACGTCGCGGGTCACCGCTTTTATTTATAACTGGGCCGTGTCACGGATCACAAGAATAGTTTATTCTCTATTTTATTATTTACGGCTCGCTTATATATGAGGCGATCATCTCAGTCCTTGAGAGTAGCAAGTTGTGATCGACTTCAACCGAAGAAAGAACCCCTATTCTGTATTGCTTATAGATGTCCATGGGCGGCAGTGGCCACTGACCATCTAGTGGACTGCATACTCCTTTCCTACTTTAATGTAATAAAAAATACATCGTTCATATTTATGATGATGAAGGTATATTCAACAATGTTACTTAAGAACTTTCGCAACCCTTTAACGTAAAATTAAAAATAATGTAACAATCGAATAGAACAAAAGGTAGGATATAAGTAGAATCAATTTGTTCCTAAATTATGGAAGTACATACTACTTATCATTACATAACACAACTTATAAGTATCTACTGCCTGAAAGAAAAAAGTAAAGAAAAGTGTTGTACCAAAACCAAGAAGTTTTCTATTTATACGCTTTTGATTTTCCCTTTTTCACCCTTAGAGGATGAATCTAGAAAAGGCGGAGAGTTTTTAAGAATATTCATTGCGTTTTCAATAGTTGTCATGCTTCTCGACTGCCGACTGTTGAGAAAGACGTAAACATTCTTAGGGTTCCGTACTCAAATAGAAACCCTATATATGAAACCCTAATACTAGTGAATGAAACCCTAAGCCTCTGCTGTCTATGCGTCTGTTACAGGTCTCTATTTCTTGACGCGTAGTTGGAAATTTGAAAACATAGCGTTTATTTCTATGACCGCTAAACAATGATATCAAATACAAAAATTAGGAAAAGTTGAAAACAAGCGGACCCCCTAAAAACCAAAGTTTATCGAAAATTTTATTTTATCTACAGACCCGCAATAAGTAAATACTTTAAAATGAATATGTAATGACACATGTATTGTATATCTTTTGTTATAAAAGATAATCTCTTTGATAAGTACTACTAAAATTTAATAAAGTTAAAAAAGTGATACGGAACCCTCCCTGTGTGTGTTAGGTTCGCTCTTGTCCAATTATTTATTGTACGATTTCTTACTTCTATTTTTAGTTTACTGATTGACGTGTCTGAGAGCCTTTGGTTGAAAGAAAATTATTTTCCTTTGATGTTTCTACGAACTCTCACCTCCAGTTCGGTTTCTGTACAGATTCAATAAATTTTATTATGAATTCGAAGAAGGATACACGATAATAAGTGTTTTCTGATGCTGTTTCATGACCTATAAAATAATCGATTTATATGAATATACTTTGAACTAGTTATTAAAAGATCCTTTTATATAAGACTAGCTGTGCCCTGCGGTATTACTTGCGGTTTATTAGGGAAAATAAATAACTATTACCATTTTTACAAAGTAATGTACAAATTTCCCCATACATTATTCGCATTATATACATTATTTTCATCGATTTTCAAATGGGAATAAGATATTTTCCCGCAAAAATACATAGCCTATGTGTTAATCTAGGATGTTAGCTAACTCCATACCAAATTTTATTAAAATCGCTCCAGCCGTTTAGTCGTAAAGAAGTAACAAACATACACACACAAATTTTTTCCTGAATAATATTAGTGTGATTAGTGTGATAACCTTATTCTCAACATACATCCTCACACACTTTCCCATTTATAATATTTGTAAGATTATAGTAAACGAGCATGTTGTACATCTGTTAGTGAGTTGTCATTACCGACTACGGACATTTGTGAGCAGCTTCATATATTCTGGCAGATGTGAAACATCGTGTTCGTATAAGTAATATACACAAAAGACAAGATTGTAACAGGAACTAAATATATAGCATAACGAAAATAACGCCATCTATGAATAATACACCACACTAAGTCAAACTAACATCGCAACCCGCTTAGATTTCGATACTTAATAGTTCCGAAAATATATAATAGATGGCGCTAAAATAAATAAAGCCAAGCATCGCCACACCAACAATCCGGTTTATTTTCGCCTATAGATGTTTCACATCAATAGAGGTTCTTTTGTGGAAATTATAGCTTTTGTGAAATTTACCGCTGGTCAATTGCGAATTGATAGACTTCGCATATCTTTAAGAACTTTTTTAAAGAGCTCTCAGGCGTGTATATTTTCGCACGATTTTTCTTTACCATTTATCGTTACCTCAGAAATACAAATGCATGATCGACTCAGTAAAGATCCGATAAACGTGTATTAATCTCGTGCTTAGTTAAAATGTCGAAGCTTGTCTATTTCCTATTCCCACAAAGAAAACGGGCAGATACCTGCATATTTGTTTTTCATCTTTGTGCAGTTTCGTCAATGCGAGAATTCACATGTATAAGATTTCCGCGCATTAAATCTTTAAATATCACAGTATTTTGAAGGTAGACTGTGTGGTTCGACTTCGGAGGCACCACCGCCACACGTACTTCTACTCAATAACAACAGTGTTAAGTGCCACTGTGTTCTGGCCTGCAGGGTGTGGGTGCACTTCCATGTTATAAAAGTCAATTAACTTCCAAGTCTCCAGTTAATTACCTATTTGACTAAGTTTACTAAAACTCCGATTTTATTACGAGTTTAATTTAATGTTCTAAATAGGCACAATCCGCTTGACATAAAAAAAAAAACTGTCATTACATTACAACAATTTTGTAAGGACAAGCAAAAATTAAACAAGAAAAAACCACTCGAATTTATGTCTGACTTTGTCATTTCCGCAAAAAACTCTGACTTGCCGTCAGAGCCGCTTTGTCACACTTTAAGTTGTCACTTTATGATAGGTATTTCTGTAAATATTTAAATATTATCTATAATGGATCTGATTCTTCAATATATACACTGTCTATACTAGTACAGATACGTAAAAAATAATAAATGGCAGTTTCCTTTCCTTTGTATTAGAAATAAATCGCAAACTAATGTCGGATAATCGCTAGCAATAATATTAGCTGTTCCAATGATTAAGTGCGGGTAATGTATAGGTACTCGTATCCGTGCGCCGAGATAGTAAAAAGAGTGAATTCGACCTCCCTATCTGCATTTATCTCAGGCGGGCGCTCGCCGTGTCAGCTTATTAGCCTTTATAAGGAAAATGTTATCCATAAGGATATAGGCGGGTTTTTACGTAAAAAATAAAGTTAATACGTTATACTGATGAGCGTTTACTGAGTTATCTTTGAGTTTCACGTTACTTATTTTGCATGATTATACTCGATATTCGAATTCATTTATTGAAAGACGTTATAGTGTACTTACGTAATGTTTGTAACGTCTCTTTAATCGTAAATTGATATTGCCAATTGAGCAAAGCGAAAAGCACAAGATTAATTAAAACCAGTAAGTAGACGTATTAAGTAAGAAGGAACTCTGTTTAGAATTCACACGATCCAAGTATCTTCAAAATAAGCATCTCATTAATTACGTATTAGTCAAGTAATGAATAAGATTGTATTTTACACTGTCATGCTAATTACTTATTAGAATATCAATGGGGGATGGGGAATTTGTCGTTGATTTAATGTGTGCGAAGCCTTCCGCCCGCGAACCGCGCCCGCCCCACAACTAAAGCGCGGATTACTACATGACAGATCCTCTTTAATTAACTTGTTACCCTCCGTCAACTCTTCTTGCTCAATCCCCGATATAGGCATGATGAAGCACTTTCATTTTGACATGTTACTTCGTGTACATGACATGAAGATTATAAGCGTTACGTGTAAAACATTTGTAGTCAAAACATAAAGTCTGCGCCCGCTTGCAACCCACGCAGTGTTATTCATTTAGACAACAACCTTAATTATGCCTCTTTTGCTCCCACGGGCGAGAGAAGATTCATAAATAAGGATTTCACTACGTAAAAAAATGTGACGTGTTTTATATTCATTTAATGATAACACTGAAACTTATACCGATAAAACTTTTCTGCTAAAATAAATGTTAATACTGGCGAAATTCAAAGCTGTACGGTGATCAATACGCTCTTCATCGCTTTTTTAGCTATTTAGACAATAAAACACATCGAACACTTTTAATTGTATCTATAAAACATATGTATAAAAAGCCATTTTCCGAGAAACGTAAAGGCTATCTACTAAACGCAAACGTGTCAGATTAACATTGGCCGAGCAGCCCATGGAAATATATCGATGCGCTCATTTTATACAGATTTCTAAGAAATATGATAACGTATGTATGTGGAAGCGCTGGAACGATCGGTCACTTTTTATAGAAACGTTTTTCTTAAATGTCACGGTTTTGCATACTTTACTTGAACTTATGCTCCATTTTTATAATAAGTTTGTCTATTCTCTTTGTAATATTTTAATGCCAACCACTGAAAGCGTCAGACATGTTTCGATCATGTGCAAAAATATATTTCAAAGTAGAAAAAAATGCTTTCTGAAAAGTAATCTACTAAATTATTTATTAAGTATTCTACTAAGTATTTTCCTACATTTTTGGCATGCTATGCATGAAATATCAACCAAACAAAATAGTTAATTCGATTTTAATATCTTTGTATTTCATAAGAATTTCATGTGGTGACAGGTGAAAACAGAACATATACATTTAATGTTTAGAAACGTAATTAATTGGATACGTATAACAGTTATCGTATAACGTATCGTATCGTATAACGGAAATTATCTCAATTCTAAATCATTTAATCTTCGATCAAATATGTACATATATATTTGATCGAAGCATTGAATAGAATGTCATGCTACTTAGTGATGCTACAATTTTTTTTATAAATATGAAATAGCAAACGAGCAAGCAGCCTACCTGATGGTAAGTGGTTACTGCCGCCCATGGACATTTGTAAGCAACTACATATAGAACAGGAGTTCTATATGAAGTCTATCACAGATGCGTTGCTACTCCCAAGGACTGAGATGGTCGCCTCATATAAAAGTGAGCCAGCAACCACACCCTTCCACCGAAACGCAAACAGCTTATGCATAATGACTATGTACTTGTACCATATTTTTTATCAGACTAAGTGGCAAACGACCATGCAGTCCATCTGATGGTAAATGGTTATTTTCAAAAGATTACCGATACTTATTGTATAATTATACTTTTTTTTATAATTTAAAAGAAGCACACGAGCTTGCAGTCCATCTGATGGTAAGTAATCGCCAATGACATCTGTAGCAACTTCATATAGAACAGCGATTCTAAAGTCAATCACAGATGCGTTCACTCTCGAGGACTAAAATGGTCGCCTCATATATAAGTGAGCCGATGATAATTCAAATTTTGCAAAAGTTGAAGTTGGAAAAAGCTCAAAGGACGTAATTATTAAATGAATGTATAATAACATAGTTCATGTAAAGTTAAGACTGTCAATACAAACATGCTTGCATGCATAACGGTATATGCACAGATTATGAATTATATGTTATTATTTTGCTGGGAACTTGTTTTGCGGTATGGTGTATGCAAGCATTGGAAATGCGGGAATGCTTGCTTTGATCAAGTTTTAGTGAAATACCTCTCATTAAAAATCCATCCGGTGTTTTAACGATGTAGTCTGGAGTCAAAGAAAAACTCTACAAATATTTTATGAATGTTCTCAAATAATATTTCACTCGCTGAAATATTTAGTTTCTCCTTGGAAAGTAATGGAGCTTTCAAATACATACTCATACAGATTATTTATGTTATGTTGATTTCTTTAGAAATAATTCTTGTATACTCTGTGATTTATCGGTGATACAGCCATTTGATATTCGAGTGTAGAGGCAGTGGCCAGTATAAAGAAGGTTATATCGTGTCTGATACATCAACATTCATATAAAGACGCTTTCTACACTCATAGCCCCACACTAGGATTTTATCCTGTGTCGTGATTTCCATGGACTCACAAAGACGAATACACGAACACCCAGACCCAGAACAGAAATCTAAACTCATCATTTAGATGCCTGTCTGGCCGGAAATCAAACCCGGGACGCACTGCGCGTTTGATCGGTATGGTAACCGCTCGGCCACGTGAGTCGTCAAATTCATATCAAATCAACATTCATATCATTTTTAATAATTTATAAAATATACATTTGAGTAGTTTTTGCTCGCGACTTCGTACTCATTAAATACTAAATATGATAAGAGCAAATATTTCACCACTTTCTGACTCTATCAGGGATGGAAAAACAAGAAATCATTTCTTAGTGAGGCCTACATCATAAAATATACGCGTTGTCCACTATTCATAGTTCTGGCTTAAGTAGTTTAGGCTCGGCGTCGAATAGTCAATAGGTGAGTGAGTCAGTCTTTTGTATTGAAATATCGATATAGATAGAAACACAAAAGCCAGAGTATAATACATCATTTTAAAAATAAATAACATAGATCATTTATTATCCTGACGTTTAGAGACACGGCAATGTCTCAGCGAAGACGCGTTACAGTATTATGTCACGGTCACGATTTTGTGTTCTCATGAATTGGGGAGTTTTCCATGTAATTTACAACCCCGAGTGGCTGCCACTGATGCCCGGAAATTATTCTTTTCGCGACGCTCACTTCTCGGTAATACCGAGAAAAGTTTATTCCCCACTAGGGCGAAGCCGTTCTTTCTATTTTATGTGTATTGCTTTGAACACTTTAACGGTCGGGCATAATGGTTCAGTTTTTTTATTAGCGATTTTATGTCGTTGTTAATATCAATACTCTTACGGGAACGTCCAAACAGCTATAACAATTACCATGCAGTGTTACGCTGGGTTCACTCGGCATAATACTGTATAATAAATAAATAGTGCTTGGAACGTACTATATGCGTAGTACCATTTACACTGGGTTTGTATAGTCAAAATATTTTGATAATGTTGAAGTAGCAAACGAGCATTCAGCCCCTCTGATGTTATGTGTTTTTGTTTTGTTACTTTTTGTTCTGTAGGGGGAAACCTTCAAAAGGCAACTCCATCGTGGTCAACAGCACCTTGACATCGAAACGCAAGAACTGATTCAAGTTAAAAATAGGTATGACGGTGGTAGCTATCACGCGTGCACACGTTCGATGCCACACGTGAATACTCCTTTCGTTAGCAATTTAAAAGTGCACTGATTGGCATATAAAAACTGCCCATTGTTTTTATAACAGTAAAAAATATAGTACAGCCGATGACTATGCTTTCAATAAAAACATGAAAAAATAGCATATGAACCCAGTCTTATGTGGAAAATACGTGTAAAACTTTGACACCCTTATAGTCATGCGTCACATGATTTTTTCAGGTCATATATCGACCTGCTCATAGGTACATCGCTTGCACCTATTACGATTTCCACGAATATAGTCGTTTGATTTGCAATTACGATAAGCTCACCCATGAAACCCCCGGCGACATTAACAATAGTACAACTAGACACGACGGGGGTCTGAAGTAGTAGAACTTTGTGCAGTTCGATTTCGAAAGCACCACCGCCACACCTTTGCGTAACAGCAATGTTATGTTAATGTAACATTTCTGTGTACTGGTTTGAAGGGTGTGGTAAGGGAGATACTTCGAGCCGTTCCAACTTACTCGTAAGGGGTAGCAACGCATCTGTGGTATGACTTGGATATTATCTGAAGTTGATTACAGTTCATGGTCGGCAGTGGGTACTTTCCATCAGATGGACCGCCAACTTTCCAAGGGCATACAACTTAAACGTTTTTAAGGCCAAGCATATGATTTCTGATATGGTTGGCGTTAAAAGCGTCAGAGAGGGGATTTTATTAAATTTTGCTAAGCGTCAAAGTTGAGATTTTTTTTTATTTTGCTATAATTTGGAACTTTTCCTGGCCCTACAAGATCAGAAATACATTTGTTTATTACTCTAAACTAAATGGCTCTTGAAGCGCATGTTTAGTGGCTCTCGGGGAACGCGTAACATCGCTAATGGCGGAGGCCATGATGTTTACCTAATATTCTTTAACACTCACTATACTAATTTATTAGTGTTTGGTAGAATTTGAAGGCAACTGGTATCCTACACTATTGTGTTTACGCTTAAATAACGGTTTCTATACTTAAAGACCAACACCAGGGGGCTTTTCTGTATCGTGGGTGCCATGGACATATACAAAGACAAGTACGCAGACACCTAGACCCAGAACTGAAATTTAAATTTACCATTTAGATATATGTCTTTCCGGGGATAGAACCCGGAACTCACTGTCTGCTAGACCATGTGGAGACCAATCCAACCAATATGAAACTAAGTAATAACATTAACTTCAAATCGACAATTTTGCAAGAACTATCATGATCAACTAAATATATATAACATACATACAGATGTAAGTTTTGATTTACACAAATTAATCTGTAAATTAATATATCTGTACTAATATTAAAAAGCAGTAGAGTTTGTTTGGTTGAACGCGCTAATCTCAGGAACTACTGATTCAAGTATTTTTGTGTTGAATAGTAAATTTATCGTGGAAGGCTGTAGGCTATATAATATCACACTATGTTCGTTTGTTTTTAATACATTGTTCTCTAATAAACGCGGGTGAAACTGCGTGCACAGCTAGTATATTAATTATATAGAAATAATAAGTATGCTTATGTTTTACAAGTTATTACTTCAGTTATCATCTATATTTAAGCTCCTTTAAAAATAATCTGAGCAAAAATAGATCGTGTTATACGTATCTTGATACGACGTGGGTGGCCACCGACGTTCTTGAATGATGCCTGAAATAGCTCAATACGGCGGAATTATTTTGCCACTTTCACGAACGACTTTTTTACTTCCCACGTATCAACATAAACCTTCGCCGTTACACAAGAATCTACTTGCTATGGTTCTATATTGGTACTCAAAGTCCATTTTTAACCGACTTCGTTTTAGAAAATCGATTATTTACTTAGAATTATAAGGATATATTTTTTTTATATCTTCTGCGTTTTCAATTTTTTATGCACTACCTACTCGTATATATCACCTACATAATTGATTAAAATATATAGAAGCTTTTTGTAAAGTCGTCATTTTAATTGCACGATGTCAAAGCATATAACAAAATTGCTCGATCTACGGTTTTTTTTTATTATATAAATTGAATCACAATAGTTTTTTACATGGTTTCCCTGGGAAGTGTTGATCTCAACATCGAGTTGATACCGTTGTAGCATCGCGATTTGACATCGACTTTTTTCCCGACTGCGTCGGAAGAACGTTAATATTTTTCGAAAATATGTATGTATGATCTACCGCCCAAATAAAAGCCGCCCGGCTAAAAGGATTGTGACATATGACATATCTTTAAAATGTCGCGTGTAAATTGAAAAAAAGAAGGTAAAACGACTTCTTAATATCATGACAATATATGTATAGGTATCAAATGAAATACAGTAAATAGATTCTTCTTAATACATATTCGGGTAAAAAGTACATTTTTAACCTCATTGATAAGTAAGATTTGAACAAATAGCGAAACAAGTAACATATTTAAAAACATTATAATGAAAAACTCGAGTGATTAAAACGAAATTTTTGTTCATCATGATATTTTTATTTTCTATTTACTAGCTTTCATTTGATATCCATATTGTCGTAATAGTAAAAAAAAGAACGGCCCACCCCTCCTCCCTTTTCCCTATTTCCAGGCGCCATTTTAAAAATTATATAGCCTGTGCCACTCTACAAACTGAGATGATTGTAATGATATGTCATTCACGATCCGTCAAGCCGTTTGGACTGTAGCGCGTGCCAAAGAAATGACCATATATCCAAACAAACAAACAAACATACATACGAACGCCCAAAAAGCATTACCTTCCTGACGCAGTCGAGTAAATTTAGTCCGTATGAAACATACCTAATGTTGCGTTAAAACTACTCACTTGTCACTGTCGGTGTCGACAGTTTTGAAATGGAATTAAACGGGTGAAATTTACCGGCACTCCAGTACACGTTATTACTACGGTCCATTTTAATTATCCTAAAACGTAACAGTTACTTTGCAATTGATTTCTTACATCGTCAACCCATTATTGTCCCACTGCTAAACACGGCTCTTCTCTCAGATTTATTAATTTCTTACGCTAAGTAATAATTATTAACAACCCAAATTCCATAAAGTTTATCGTTTCCCTTAGAATGGACATACATATATATAAATATACGTACATAAATGAGCTCGAAAAACATTACCTTATGACGCAGTCGAATAAGAAGCGAAGACATCATTTCCTTTATTTTACGAAATTCAGTTTATAAAGGTTCATATCTATTTGCCATATCATAGATTTATTCGATTAAAACCACTGCTTATTCTCTTAGTAGATAGCTTATGGTTTTCCTTTAAACCAAAAACGGATTTTTGTTTTCGGTATAGACGTAATTTGAAACAGCTTTTATGCAGTAACTATTACCGATTTCAAAACTAAACCATTTCTAAAATGATCAAGATAGCATAGACTAAGTGATTTCGAAGCGAATAACGTTCAGAGGCGCTCTTATTTCACATAAGGGTTCGTTAGGTTACTTGTTAAAGGACTATTAGTAATAAAAGTCGCCCTAAACGCGCTAATAAACCGCTGGCACACACGGCGTCCCATTACAAACCGGAAAGCACGTTAAATGTCAAATCATTAGCCAAAATTACTTTTCCGTTTATTGTTGCGATACAAGGTACTTAAACGAATCAAATGTTTTAGGAAGTAATGTTTTGGAAATACGTCCCATTAAAAAGAAGTAACATGATCGAATCGTTGGAATAAAACGTTTTACGTGAAAATGAATTTGCGTCGCCCATTTCACGCCGATTATAAGTTTAAGTAACAGTTTCAGAGCATAAAAAATGAAATGCCTCTAGGTTACGGTTGATGTTTTTTCGACTGATATTTAAACTTTTTACGAACTTAAAAAACATGTCATTTCTTATAGATTTTCATTTTTTTAATTTCATACTAACTGAAATACCTTTGCATTGCTTTGCGTGTCAAAAAATTTAGGTTTTACTCGCCGCTACCCATTAGAGGTATACGAAGAGTGATAAGGATCTTCCGTATAGAAAATTAAATGTTAACTTTGTAAATGCCATCAAAAAATTGCTATTTTTTCATTTTATTTAAAATGGAAGTATGAAAATCTGAAAACAAAGCGATAGCCACCATCTTTTAATATCGAATTCAAAAGTAGCTTATAGACTGACCAGTAATTAGTATTAATTAAAATTAAATTAGTAGTAATGTAAATCGGACCAGTTGCTCTGCGTGATTGAGTAACACGGACACATACCATCTCCTTTTATAAATTAGTATACGTATAGATTAGTATATAACCAGTAAACAAGGATAACATACTATGACGTGGACAGTATGTCCACCTGATGGTATGTTTTAGCTTCCATCCACGTCTACAACCTACTCCTGACATGATTATATTATTGTAGTTCTACCTACTTATACCTACCTGTTACCTGACGTCTGTTCACACGACTTTCTGAAGGCAAAGTTTGAGTGCCTTGTAAATGTGTCTCCCTTACAACACCCTACAAGCCAGAACAAAACAACGCTTAACACCGTTTTAATAACGTAGATACGTATTTTCAGGATTAACCCGGTTAGACAAAATGTTTAATAACTTCCTAACTTTTCATTATTTAATTTACTTAATCCATTACGAAGAAGTTATCTGCTTAGAAAATGTTACTCCTAAACCTCAGTCAAATGGTATAAAGGTAGAACTCTTTATGCTTCGATTCTGGAAGCACCATCGCCACATTTTTTCTGCCTAATTACCCCAGTGTTATGCATTGCTGATTCTGATCTGAAAAGAGTGGTATGGGAGATGTACTTATCTGAAGCGTTCCAACTTAGTTCTCACGGGTAGGTACGCATCTGTGGCTAATCTAATGTAAAAGTAAGAATGTGAAGAAATAAATAATCGATTATTTTATAAATCGATTATTTTTTTGGAATAATCGTTTTTTAAATTAATCGTTTTTTTATTTATACTTTCGATTTTTTGCCGTAGCTTTGAATTACTATAAAGATTATTTATTTCGTTGTTCCACGTACTTTCGATATTTTAACAGCACCACTGTAATAGAATTACTTGCAACGTCATCTAGTTCCTATTATTTGTGGTGTTTTTCATAAAAATGTTAACTAAATGAACAAAAAAGTATTTGTCGGGCTAACTTTATTAAAAAAAAAAAATATTAAATAATTTTGTAAAAACATCGATTTTTGGGAAATCGATGGTTTGGTTAAAATATAAAATCGATTAATATAAAAATCTATTTTTTACCAGCCAAGTCACATCCCTAGGTAAAAGACTCTGATCTTACTTGATTACAGATGGGCGACAGTGGCCATACACCATCAGGTGGACAGTATGCTCGTTTCCTGTGTCCACATTGTAAAATAGACGGATAATATTATTTATACGTATATATTTAGGTAACCATAGGCTTCATCCAATTGTTAAGCTAAAACTTTGTCCTTGTATTGAAATTTAAATCATTGAGTCTCCTCCAATTCCCACGTCTTTTTTACATATCCCTGAAAGGCTGTAATGTATTTTATTCGTAACTTCACTTGAAGGATTTCGTATAAGTTATTTTATTGTAACGATTTTTTCCAGATAAGATTATTTATTTAGTCATGTGAACTCTTCGTTATGAAATAAAGTACTTAAACCACTAAGTACTTAAAATTCACATCGTTTAGTTCATTATTCGACCCACGTGGCGGAGCGGTCACCATACCGGTTCGGCGCGTAGTGGGTTCCGGGTTCGATCCTCGGCTAGACAGACATCTGAATTATGAACTAAGATTTATGTTCTGTGTATGGCTGTTTTTATATTCGTCTTTGTGTGTCGATGGCACCCACAACACAGGAGAAAATCATAGTGCGTGGCTATGAATGTAGAACGCGTTTGGCATAATTTTAAACAAAAAATATAAATGAAGATAAATCTTATTTTTAACATATTAAACATTACATTTGCTAGGGTGACTGTCATTTTCTTTTTAAATTAAAAATAATACAGGGCGAATATCCACTACCCCGTACACGGGTACAACCTGTTATTTATTTTCAATTCTCCATGATGCTAATTTGGAAAGTTTACAAATTTAATGCTAAAAAACTACAGCAGCAGGATTATTTAGAATACAGAGAGAGGATTAGGGGTTTCTTTGCAAACTCCCCACACTTGTGGGCCTTTTTAACCTTTGAATACGGGATGAGCGTCAATTAACCCTCCGCTTGAATATTACGCGAACCTGTGGCCGAGTTAGTACAACACCTATATAAACGTTACTACCACTGATTTGTTTACTTTTACCCGACAGCGTCAGAAGAAGGGTAATGTTTTTCTAAAGTACGCTGCGGCCCAAACGGCTTGACGAATTGTGACGTATGGCATATCATATGGAAAGTGACATAGGTTATATAATTATTAAAAATGGCGCCTGAAAATAGAGGAAAAAGCGTGGGGGGGGGGCAATTTTTATTAGATACTTTTTACTATTACGACAATAGGGGTATCAAATGAAGGCTAGTCTAAAAATATAAGAATAGACTAATCTAAAAATATTTATATTGTAATTCTTTAACTTGACTATTTTGCCAAAAACTCATATAAGCGTTAAATGAAATGTATAACAATATGAACAAAAATTACGTTTTAAGCATTCGGGCTTATTGCTTTAATATTTTTTACGATGTTACTAATTATATGAGACTAATATTCCCGCGACTAACTTGCGTTGAAAACTGTAACATTGGATACATATTGTTAAATGATATAGTTTTTACTTCACTCATGCAATCGCTGACATTTTTTAAAGCTATGGCTCCTTTAAAAAGGAGATAGATAGACAGCTCTAGATACTTTATGAACTATCTAGAACAAGACAGAGATAAGGTTGTCCTTTACCAGAGACAAGTAATACATAACACATATGACCGAAATGTTCTTCTAACAATGAAGAAACATTTTAAAAGAGTAATTCCCTCTAGCGCTTTCTGTACAAATGGAGCGAAAGCTCCTAAAGATCAAATCCTAAATAGAACTAAGAAAATCGTTACTGGAGGCAACGCTTTATAAGGTGCATGAGAGTAAACTGAATAATGGTGGAATCTCGGTGGAAATTGACTCCGTGTAATACAAGTGGTCTAAATCTGCAACAACCCCAGGAAGAACATAGGCCCTCGTTGCACTTTTTGCTTTTATTACAAAGTTCCTGGGAAGTCGCTTAAAAATAACTTTCCCACTACAAATTTTACAGTTCTAGGAAATACGTTTATTCTAAGAATTTGATGTCATTCGGCTCTTTATTTTAAAAAATAAGTTAAATCTATATTAATTTTCCCTATGATATGTAAAAAGCAGCAGAAAGCAGATAAAACTAATTTAGAATAATGTGTCTTAAAAAATGTAATCTATAAAAATTTAGAAGTATTCGACTTCTTACAGATACATACTCACGTGTTTATGATATAATATATATTATACTCATGGGTTTAATTACGGTCGAATTTCAACCACTGTGACGGGTAACTAATCTTGCTAAAAATGTAAATTGCCGAGACGTTCAGTTTACGACGAAAATGGCCTTAATCGTAAATGGCCTCACTCGTAAGAGTTTTCCAACTCTTGAATATGGGATGAGCATCAATTACGCAGCCTTTACGTAAATATTTTACGTAAAATTGACGCCAATTTCTTTTTTCCACTATTTCCATACCGAAAATATAACTTTCAAGATCTTACATTTAGACAGACAAATTTAGAGATATAGAATAAATATAGAATTCAGATCTAATATGTGATAGATTGCGTATAATTATGCATGCAAAAAGTGCGAATATTTCACGTATTATGTAAGTTAAATTTATCAAAATATGACATGAATAACTTACTTTAATGAATAATTCTATGGGAGCGCCCCTTAAATATGTATTTTATTAGTTTTCTATTGTGTATTTTTGTAACGGCAACAGCAATACATCATTTGCGAAAATTTCAACTTTCTACCTATCACGTTTCATGAGATACAGCCACGATAGACACACGAACAGACGCAGTCTTAACAAGGGGGGTTCCGTTTTTACCCTTTGGGTACATAACTCTAAAGAGAAACTTCTTACATACAACATGCTTAAGCAAAATGCAGTTCACAAAACTATGAAAAAAAAAAACAAAAAATACAGACGAATTGAAAACCTCCTTCTTTTTAAAGCCGGTTAAAAAACGAACTGCATTGTACACTGTTAAGTTTTAGTGTTGGTTTAGTTGAAAGAAGTTTATAACATCATATCACTGCCGAGCTTATATAAACCAATTTAAGTAAAAATTGCATTAGCCGGGATATTCACTGAACAGCAGAAAACCTACGCCGGTGTCGCTCGCATACATTTTGCAACTGTTGAATATGGGATGAGCATTAATTACGCAGCTCTCACGTACTGAATATTGTATTTTAACCGCGCTTTACAGAAAATACATCGTATTTTTGAACCGACTTGACAGATGCATGAAAATTACGTTTTTATTATATTCTCACTTATGTATAAGGCGATCATCTCAGTCTTTGGTAGTAGCAACGCACCTTTTTTTAATTGTTGCAATGGAATAGGCGTTTGTCTTCCATCTCACCTGATGGAAAGTGTAGATGAAGACGAAGGTGGTACACGCC
>DWNE01000940.1:0-24513 GCA_018249875.1 Cecropterus toxeus | reverse complement strand
GATATCTTACTACCCCCCTCCCCCTTTCACTCCTATGATGTTTCGTGATTTTTGCCGAACCTCTTCCCCTCTTTCGAGTCTCACGTGATTAATAGACGACTAAAATTATTTTCGACGTGCGTTAAATTTTTCTGAAATGGTTTTGTAAAAGCAAAAACAGTGTTCCTTGGAGGTAAAGAAAGGAGACCTAAAAGGTTATTAAAGAAAGGCAAAAGGGCCATGTTGTAGCTAAGAATCACATCTAAATCCAAGTGTTTGTACAAGAAAGTCATGATTCATTGGAGCTCACGACCGGACCCGTGACAAACCGGAGAATGGCGAACGGACCTTTACTGCAAGGCCGTTTCTTCACTCTCGGTCGCTTATCTACTTACGGTACAATGTTTATTCATTGAATTTTAATATTTTGTCTATCTTAATATTAACAGTTCAAGGTGATTTTCGTCTGGTTTCGAATACTGTTTGAGTAACTTATGATGTTTTGTAAGTTACTTATTGTCGTTTATAAGCTATTGGCTTATTTATTAACAGAGTTCTGAAAGGAAAGATGTTACCTATTCGTCACGTATTTTAAGCATACTCAATGTTTTTTGGTTTTTAAATACTTAGTTTAGTTAAGAGGTTTAGATGTGCAGGTTAACGTGACGAAGATTTTGACTATAGCATTCCTTAAAAAGCCTAAAAAATACGAAACGATTAATAAATTAACATAGACTGAATGAAGGATAATGATATGAATAGAGCCAGTTGATGTGTCATAAAATAGAATTTGATTGCCTCTTTAAGGAAATTTAATATCTTAAATTGAGGTCACTGTCATTCACAGCCCATGTCGTGTTCTCAAAACGTGTTTGGTACCTACATCAACTATGTACAGTATGTACATTTGTGTATTAAAAACATATCTAGCTAGTTCTAAGTAGGTACATAAGTAGCGGATATCATAAAAGTTGATAACTGAGTTAAAGGTACCTAGTAGTAGTAAGTAGGTTCTGTTGGCTGTCTTGTTGTGAAGGATTTTATAAGAAAAACTACAAAAGATACAATATAAGGATTTTTTGATTATTCTCATCATATTTTGATTATGGTTTGATGACAAAATTATACGTTTCAATAACAAGTTTCCTCATTTTACTAATATCTACGTTGTAAAGATGTTTTTTCTCGAATATAAATTCTTGAATAAAAAAAGGTTGAATTATATTTAATTGTAATATTTTCGTAAAATGAGGAGGGTTTAATAATCTCATATAACTTGATAACCTTAAGAAATATAAGAAACTTTTGTACGTAGCAATTTAATATCAAAATTTTTGAATGATAAAATATTTTTATTGACGATGATTCATTTATTAGTATTCGGATTCTAAAGTTTTCCAAGTTATTTTGAACGGTTCTTTTTTTGATATGCTGATTTTTGTTCATATGTAAAAAATACATAAATCAAAAAAGTGACTAAAATTAATCAATTAGCTAAAACTACGAATATAGCAAAATTTTCATAACAAGCATAAATTTTAAATTTAGAAATTATAAAACAAATACAAAAAAAGGTTTTTTTTTCATCATCCACGAAAATAAGTAGATCAAACTTACTTCAAAGCGACAGTACTCAAAAATCACACATGTTTGCACATCCGGGTTTCCTCTCAGCGAGAACAGGCTTTTGTGCCTAGGTGTGTCTCAAAATTCAGACGAACAAAAGTTCACGAGCACGACACAATACCGTTAACCGTAGATCTTGGCACTACACAAAAAGCACAAGGAATTCACAAACATACAGCCAATCACATCATTGATTCAACAATTCGTAAACACCGTTTCTTTTAACTTTTGTCCCATATGCAACACGCGGCAATATTATTAAAACTATTGACACCTACATATAACTCGCCACGAAGGAATTGCAGCCGTAACTGACATGTTTACGCCAAGTTGCATTGCCTCGACAGGCTTCATTATTTTCCGTCTCTTTTGCTCCGCTTTTATTATTGTTACACAGAAAGAGATGGCTGACCCTACCGTAACTTGTAAACTTAGCTAATTAGTACGCTCTACACCGCCATCTGTGGTAAAACTTAGAACTATATGATGCTTTCGTTATCAACTATTGATTAAAGTAATTTAGTACACCCAAGCTGCTAATAGATGGCGCGTATAAAGGTTTAAAAGTTCTTATTTTTCATGTTAGATGTCACTAGCAGTGACATCCGTTAATACAGTTTTATGACCGAGTTGCTAAGTAATTTCTGCGTAAGTGTTCAATTTTTACCTACTAATCATAAAAAAAAAAAACTTTTCAAATTCATAGTTTAATAAATTGCAAAGATTTTGGTTACTTCTGTCCGGAATCAAATTTTTATTAATTTTTTTATGCATTTAAAATTATAAGAATCCGTTTACGCTCCTGTTTTATATAAAACTGATTACAAATGGCCATGTTTCTGTCATACCACATACTTAATATCATGTGATATCTGTTAGGGCCGACACTCTTAGGCCCTCACTACACTCAGCCCCGGCCCGAGGCAAGTTTCGGGGCGAGGTTCAATTATGGCGCCCCATTACAGTTCCTATAGGCTCAGTTGTGTACACGTGCAAGAATAAAACTGGAAATATCTTGACAACTGCAGGTTGTCTGTGCTCTAAGCTTATATTTAATTTGTTAATTGACTAACGTGCCCAGAAGTAGACTGGCGTAGCAAGGAGTCGTGTTGTCCGGAGTTTAGGTATTGAGTTGGCGGAAAAGCGTTTCTTTTTAACTGATGATTTCAAAATAAATGCACAAATTGGATTGGGATCACATTCAGGAGATACCTAAGCGGCAGCTACTTCTGAAGCATTCGGGTAAAATCTCCCATTAGTGGTTGCTTATGTTAAGCAGTAAACTTCAAAAGGTTGATAAATAGACGGAATGATGCATAAACTAATATTGGAAAATACCCGGGCTGCCCATACATGAAATCAAAATGACTACAGAAACCTAGCAAAAGCTAACAAAAGGTTGACAAGTTTCATTGAAACAACATACCATGTTTTATTCAATAAGTACCAATAAATCGCGAATACATAACAGTTTCCTGGCAAGGTGGAGCCCTAGGATACGAGTTCAGTGATAGAGAAAGTTATAATAAAACTAGCTTCTAACCGCGACACCGCCCGTATTTACCTCTTTTTATTTTTTTTAAGAAAATCGTCTACTTTTTTATTGTAAATATTTAATCTCAAGTCAGGAATAAACATAAGCAGATGGATAAATGTGAACTTTTATTAATAATAAGAAGCTGTACTGTTCCATTAACAATCTCAAGTTTATCATTAGGTTATAAGTAGATATAAACAAAATGGGAGTATTGGTTTTTGCGTTGATGTGGGTTAATGCTGACAGACAGGAACTTTGAAGGGGTTAGAAGTCTTCAAGGTTCCAACATATATATATATATATAGCGAACTAATAGGTACATCTATCATCTTTATAACAGCAACGACAGATTATGCTCGGGTTGAGAAGGTGGGCTAAATAGAAATATTCCTAACTAAATTCTAAGAAGACAACACTCAAGCATCCAACCTTATGCACTATTTCAAAAATCTGTTATAGTAAAATACTAATGGAAATAATCTCTGCCATAAAAATGTGTATATTAAAAGGCTTTTGCATGCTTAGTTTATGCTTTCTTTTGGAGTAACGACGTGCCGTCCTGATGACAACTTTATATAGAACAAGGGTTCTATCTAAAGTCTGTCACCGCCGTTTTGAAGGATAAAATTATCGCCACATACGAAAGTGACCCGAAAAAATACAACTTACGAAAAAGCAGATTTCAACAGACAGACATTTTATATTTTATGTATGTATAGCGATGTCAACAATGTTGCCTTGCATAACCAAATAACATGATCCGGGAAACCTTTAGTTTCCTGCAACTGATAGGGTACGTCCGGAACTTTTGTCCACTATAGAACAGGTGCATTATTAATTACTTTAAACTTATAAAGTTGACAAAACCCCTCGGTTCGATGGAGATGGATGGATATTTCTACTCAACAATAACAGTGTTATGCTTTTCTGTGTTCTAGTATGAAGAGAGTGGAAAAAAAACTTATCTGACATTCCAACTTAGTCCTTATTGGCAACCACGATCTTCAATTATTTTAAAGCTGGGCAAAAACTTAAAAATGCCGCCCCTGCCCCCTTGAATTTATTTTTACCATCTTACTTACTTCAGCCAGATGTCAAATAATTGGTGGTCATTTAAAACGTATACTTGTCAAAAATTCCCTTCCTGCCCAGGCGATCAATCAATTATCAAATAAATCAATGATGAGTTGCGCATTCGTTAGTAAGGTTTGAAATTGCCGCCCTCTTAACTTGCCGCCCGGGGCATAGGCCCCTGCTTTCCCCCCCCCCCCCCCCCTCCTAGATCCGGGGCTACCTCACTGGTTACACATGTCTTATCAATCTTAGATTAGATCGATTTTATCTGGGGCTCATTACAGATGTTTATTGGCGACAAGGCTTGTGTGGAGATGTGGATCAGGAGATGGGCAGCATCATCCTATAAAGAAACGAACACACATTGTGGTGAGCTATTTCCGGTAGCGAATCTATCTGTTAAATAGATAGAAGTTAATTATTTAACAACTTTGGCATTCTATAATCCAATGATTCCCTATCTTGTGTATTCTTAGTTTATTCATGCAAATATGATCTATAGTTGTTGTCTACCTGGGCCGGGGAAATTAGCCATTAAACTAAGCCAAATAAGTCTTAAGTATTAAATATGAAATAGAACCTTTATTACCTGAATAAAGGTCTTCGTTGGAAGATAAGACATCGTCAATGATAAACTGGTAATAATATAAATATTTTTTTTTTAATAATAATAAAAATAAAAATGGTAATAGGTACTTCATCATTTAATGAATATTACTTATATATTATTTATGTAATAATTATTTATTATTTATACAAAAAGGAGAAGGTTCTCAATTAATTTTTTATGTTTGGTACATCGAAAGTTGTGGATAGAGTAAACCGATTTTGTCATTTTTTTTATAACACGCGTGCGTGGCAGTGCAGTCGCATTGCGACTGACGCGTCGCCGTCAGCTGCGCACGCGCCTCCGGGCCTTCAATTCACTCTCTATAGACAGGGCTTGGTAACATTTCATGAATTTTAATAACTATGTACCTATTGCATGACATAATTCCTATGGCGGGGATTTCGATTCTTAGGTACAACATTTTAGTTTTTTTTAAGTATTAAATATGCACTGCAAATTAATTATTCCTTACTCGAACATTAAATCATAACCTGTATGTATGAGTTTTCATATTAATTTCAAAGATAAGGAAATTTTGAATACTCTTAATCACGAATATTAAATAAATACTTAGCGAATGGTAAACTATGCACTAATATTGGGGTAATATACTCTGGGACGAGATTGAAGCCAGTGTTAGGATAACATTAATTTGATGAAGAATCAAATGAGTTGACTGATTGATACTTGATGATTTTGGTTAAAAAATAGTGGAGATAAAGATTGGGATAATCTTAAAAAAAGTTTTCTAAGTATTAAATTGATGAGGATGTTGTCTGATCAACATCCTCTGTTCCTCCTCTTCCTCCTTGTCATCCTCCATCCATTTTGATTAACTGATGTTTGTTGAACTTCATAAAAAAGATCGGGGATAAAGTTTGGAGCAAATTTAAAAAGTTTTAGGGACATTTAGTTTAGTATGTTGATGTTATAAAAATTAAATGGTTGACAACACCTCAGTTCACCGAGCGCAACATTTTCCCAGTGGGGATAAGGCGCCGGCGCACCGCGGAAAAAAGTAAAAACAGTAGATCGTTAGTCAATAACAACAATGGTGCGCGCGCGCCTTTTTGCCCGCCATTTCTAATTCGGACATCGTCACAAACGGACGCATCGACGCCGAATTAGTTTACGCGAAATAAATAAACGACGACAAATGAAATCACAGATAACACAAACTTTTAACAACAATCCATAAAAAAGTATGGTGATGTAACAGATATTCAAAGATATGTTCAGATGATTTATGACAGATGAATTGAGAACTATTGGTGCAGTGTTAATCGAAATGGCGGGACCGTGGCGGAATGTGGCCCTCTCGTGTGTGATATTTTTGGCAGTTTTGTCGGACTTGAGTGACGCGTACAGCCCGAGAGGTAAGACATTTTGAAAATTGTTTTTCTTTTATTTTCATTTAAAAAAAAATGTTTCTAGGAATATTTACTAAATGTCTTTATTTATCATTTTTAATATTTTTTTTTCTCAAGATACGCAGATATTTGACACTTGGTACGCTTAAAAACAATAATCAGCAAACAAAACTGCAGTCCGCAAGTTATATTATTTTTATAGTAATTAAGAATAGAGTCGAAAGACAAAATATTCTAAGGGCGTCTAACTTCCATCAAACAAAACTAAATAGTACCGTTTGATACAAATCCACCTGCAAATCTAGCCGTCCTTCAAACCACTTTTACCAACAAAGCTATCTGTGTGATTACGATATAATAATAGTGTTTGATGGAAAGCTCGGCTTTTCATCCGATAACCACGTTAATTTCCAGCTAAATCTCTAATACAGAACACGTTAGGAAAATAATAGGTTTTCCCTGCTAAGTTACGACTGCTATGGACAATAGGGTAAATAAAGAGGACAATAATAATTAGACTCAAAATCAACGTTCAAGTTCCTGCCGCCCATCACATTACAACTTTAGGTATTTTCAATATCTGTATTCAAGACTACCACCTCTTGAATACAGATTTTGACCAGCGTAGTTCGACCGGAGAAGTGCTACCGTCACACCTATTTCTAGCGTGAAGCAGTTCTTGCGTTTCGGTAGACGCGAGGCAACCATCTTAATCCTTTAAAGTAGCAACACATTGATGATCGACCTCAAATAGGACAGTTGTGTAATATGAAGTTGTTTAAAATGTCCATGCCCAGCAGTTTACCGTTTTGTGGACAGCATGCTCGCTTGCTACTGTAATCTGATAAAAAACATATTAGGTAGTTCAAGGCTTTAACATGGGTAGATCGTAATTGGTCCACGAAATAAGGCAATGTAAGGCGCGTTTGGGATTGGATGGATGACCGCTAGTGGCTAAATGTGTGCCCTTCCGTGCTTTGAAAAATACGTTATAGTAATCCATCGATGACGCACTAGAAGCCGTCGATCTTCTTATTGTTGGACAGTGTTTATTAAACCATGTCGACTTATAGGGAGTTTGTAAAAAATTGTCAAAAGTTAGCTACTGTCCTGTACTTTCCTTTCACGTCGTCAACTCATAATTGTCCCACTGCTAGGCACGAGTCTTCTCCTAGATTGAGAGAGTTTCAGGCCATAGTTTCCTACGTTGGCTAATTGCGAAGCGTTGTAATATCCTCTACTCGCATGGAATTAGATAGATTATGTTCGACGATTCTTCCTGTATACTCCTATACTAAGGGTGACCGAATTTAAAAACAGAGTTTCAGTTAAATTTCTTCATGATGGAAATCTGCAGGCTCAACTTCATAAATCAATGTTTTAGTTTCAAGGTTGTGGTTAGGCAGGGATGCCAATAAGTTGCAATAGTTCCATTTTCGGCTGAAGCCCATAGACATCCTAGATACATTACGGATAGTTTCTGAGTTGATATGATGCCGTAGATAGGGTGCTACACATAAATACTAAAAATTTTTCGTGCATGCCCCTTACCTCTTCGAATAAAAACAAGTAACCAGCCTTTCATCACCATAAACACAAACACAGTTTTTATGAACAAGATTTTCAAAATATATTTTATGTCTTGTTTTTCACGGAAAACCATTTCATTTAACAAACATATCGTGGGGGTGCATAAGAAATTAGTCCGCCATTTTGGGACTGCCATATTGGATTTAGAATGTCGTTACTAAGCTGATCATGTATTGTCTTATTTATAATCCAAACCAAACGTATGCGCAGAAACTCAGCTGAATCGAAGTGGCTCAAATGTTACTTACAAGATTTGTAATGGGAGTTGTGCTATTCGAAACTGATACCACACAACACACACATATACATACAAGAACAAGGGTTCGATCTGGAGTTAATCACAGGATTTCTGCTACTCCCGAAGGCTAAGGTGACCTCATATGCTTTATATGAAAATAAGCCGGTAACCACACCCTTCCACCAAAGCGCTGGAACTGTGGTACCTTCCCCGTTATATCTCCTAGTAAGATATAAGCATGCAAAATCTGAGCCAATATTTATCGTAGAGTATTTAAGTTATGAGAATATAAACCATTAAGATGTAATAAGCAATTATAAATAAAATATTCTCGGTTTAGTTAAATTAAACATATTATTACGTAACTCAAGCTACGCATTGATGTAATTAATTAAATCGGTAGACACGATCTAACGAGCGAATTACTGTTTATAACACTTTTAATTAAATAAGATTATTTAACGACGTATAACACTTTTCGAGCATTGTCATACAAATTTCGGCCTCATTCGGGCCGAGGTCCAGGCATTATGTAATTTGAAGTTGTTAGTTTTGTTGCAGCAAAACATAATAATTTTAGGGCCTGAGCCCTTTTTAACATAAATATAACCGACATCCGCACCAGTAGTGAAAATAAATATAAAATGAGTAAAAATATGATTTAGTACATAGTTTAGAAGTTGGAGCTATACATAGTTTGCGTTTTCACTGCATTACTATGGAGGACACACATTCACTGAGAATCACGCGGAGCCAATTGCCACTAAAGCTAAGAACGTAAGAAGGTATCTGACAATGTAAGTGACTTTGACTTCCTGCGTGGCTGAGCGGTCATCATATGTGTCTGACGCGCAGCGGGTCCCGGCCAGACAGAAATATGAATGATGAGTTTGGATTTCTGTTCTGGGTCTGGGTATTTGTATATTCGTCTTTGTGCGTCTATGGCACCCACGACACAGCAGAAAATCCTAATGTGGGGCTATGAGTGTAGAACAGAACTATGCAACATAAATACATTTAATTTCAAGAGGTTAAATGGGGGTTGAATGTTTGTATGAATATAGTTTAAGTCAAATTATAAGTAAGCTATTTGTTATATATGTATACATTTAATAATAAAGAGTTTCAGTTTTGTAGAGTTTCTATGACTCCGATGATTGCTGCCAGATTAGCTCCACTTTCTAGCGTTTGCTGTTTGCAGTCAGTTGTGATACTTTTCTATATAAAAAAAAAAAAAACAATTGAAGACGATTGATTTCATGTTTGTAACAAAAAATTAACGGTTGTCTTAATGGTTCATAGGTAATTTAGATTTCGGTAGAGTCGACGATTGTCATTCAAAAATTTTTTACACTGCCCGGGGTCGGCGTTTTAAATATTATGTAGCTGGTCCAAATCAGACAAGAAAGACATGTCTATATTCTGTTTTTATGGTTCCGTAGCCAAATGGAAAAAATCGGAACTCTTATAGATTCGTCATGTCTGTCTGTCCGTCCGTCTGTCCGTCTGTCCATCTGTCCGTTTGTCAGTCTGTCCGTCTGTCCGTATGTCACAGCCTCTTTATTCGGAAACTATTAAGACTACAGTGTATAAGTGTGTTCTGTTAACTGCTTTCCGAGTTATGTACAAAAGAAGAAAAAACAAATTTAGGGGGGGTACTTTTTCTTTTTCTTGGGGAACGAAGTACTTTCTGTGGCTAAAATCTACTAACTGGAAACTGAACCTGGTATCATTGACATAACCTGCTTTGTCTGGTATCTTTTTTGATTTACAGAAAAACTTATAGGGTTAAGAAAATTTTGAATTTTTAAAATTTGAAAATGAATGTTATTACTTTTACAATTAGGATTTATTTAAACGGGCATCTGATTTTATGGTTTATTTGTTAAAAAATACGAGTAACAAGCAAGAATGCAGTCCGCATATTAAGTGTCTGCCGCCGATGAACACCTGGAATCAACTCTACATAGATAAGATAATAATCCTACATAGAATCTACCATAGATGCTTGCTACTGCCGAGGACGAAGATGATCATCTCAAATGAAACAGATCCAGCAAGCACACCACCCTTCCATCGAAATGCAAGAACTGCCAAATACACGAAACAGGCGTGGCGGTAGTACTCCTCTCCCTCTGGATTCGACCAGAGAGAGACCATATTCTTTCTTCCTTTAAATCTCCTATGAGGATTAGTTCGCTTAACCCAGTTACCGAACTTCTTTACTTATAATTTCTGTAGTTTCGAGATTTCGTTTCGTTTATTATTTCTTCTCAAGACAAAAAGCACGAATGCTCACGTCAAAACTATCTTCTTGTGTAATCTAGACGTAAACTACAGCATTATTATGTCTTATTACGTAACACAATTGCACGTTATACATTTGAATGATCTATTACTTTCGCCTTCTCATGCATCGCCGTTTACCCTACTTCTTGTGTTTATATGCGGTTTACATGCAATGGATTTTAAGATTCTAATGAGCCATTCTGTTCTTCGCGGATCATGTAAACATTTGTGAAGAAATGAACAGATATTTTCCCTTTTTTCTTGATTAACAGCAAAGATGCGGTAGCGAAACTTTGTGCGAATTCCTATTGTTGTAATTAAATGTCGTTTGGCGTTAATTAAATCATAATACGGAGGAGAAACGATACCTTGTCAATGCTAGTTATGGGACTTCGTCTTCATTTTTATGTATTATTTCACGTTTACTTTCGAATTTGGCTCATGGTTTTTGTATTTTTAGGATACGCAGCTGTACCATTTGGCCACATAAATGGATACCCATCGTAGAATAATGGGACAGACTTTGGCAACTTTACATTTGTGTTGATTCTCTGCGTTTTGAATAAAAAAACTTTATGCTTTTATCTACTTATAGTTTATCTATATTACTCATATGATAATAAAGCAGATAAAATAGAAGATTGAGTAGAATTTATTGTGCTCTTTATGAAGAGTCCCATATAAAATTTCCGAAATCTCAAGGTGAAGCTCGATCAACATATCTCACAATAAACATCTCGTTACTTCAAATCGGAAGTACGAAGAATGCAAGAAACATTTCTTAAAATTTCCTTACAGTTTCTTTAACAAAAACATCGGTTTCTTAATCGTTACTCTCACTTGCCCGCGCCGCGTTCCGTGGCGGGGTAATCCGTTCGCCACGGTTGGTGGTCTACTGGCTGTCGGTCAAGGTTGGTATACCTTGAATAACGTAATATAACGTTTAACTGCGCTCTTGATGCTCATATGTCATCAGTGGTAATTGCTCCATGGAAGTTGTCGAACGCCTTACGATAACTCAGACGGGCTAGCTGATGGAAAGGAATTATCGTTGCCTATTAGAATTTACAACACCAGAGAAATCTTCAATCCATCACCGAATAATGACCAGGCAGGCTACCTGATGCAAAGCAGTCACCGTCGCCTAAGGACATTTGCAACACCAGACGCCACCAGTCCAGTCTACCAGTCACCAATGTATCGCCGGATTTGAGGGACAGCTCTTTTTGGACCTTTTTTCAAGAACATTCATTTCATAAAGCTCCAGAATACGTCGGCAAAAGTTCATTCCATATCTCGCAAGTCCGTGGCAAATAAGAAAATGCAAACCGACTCGTGCGAATGTAGTGTAGTAAGTGTAAATTAGTGATACCTAAAGTCTAAATCAAGTTTAAGAAGTCGACGATAGCGTAGTAATAAATTTAGAATTCAGTTAAAAACAAATTTGAGGGTGATGAATTTACGAAAAACAAATTTGAAGGTGTTGTTAGCAAACCACATTAATAACAACATATAAAAATAAGTATGTTTCTCTTCTTAATGAACCCGATTTAAAGTGGGAAATGAGGGGACTTGTATAGCAGACCTTATCATTTATTTTGCTTGTTCCAAGGAGGGCTAAAATGACGCCATAGAAATTTATGAAAATTCTAACCAGTAGTTACTTAGCAACTACATTGATTTTTAGTTTGAAGATTGGTTATTAAATTTTTTTGATGACAGCACATTTAAGGTTAATTGTATTCTAGTTTTAAGTGTGTGGTGATGATTCTTACTTATGTCGCGATTTAAATTAGTAGCACGGTAATAGTATAGATACTTTTACTGTGTTAGTAATCATGGGTACCAACACAATTGTGGCTGATTTTGGGTAGATCGTCAATGTCGTCTGACGCTACAGATGTCCATGGGCGTCAGTGGTGACTTGTCATCAGATGGACTGTACGTTTGCTCCTTTATCATTTTATAAATCGATACATTTTATGCTATTTTTTTTTTAATACTCTAGTTTATTACATTTATTAGATATAGCGCCATTTTAGCGCCGTTGAACGCGTTGAATAAGTGATCTAAGGCAAGCTATTGGTTCACCGTTCTCTTAGGCTTAATAGAATTTTCCTTTGTCTGTCTGGCTGTATGTATTATATAATATGAATGGTTTGGTAAATAGTAACTAGTAATATAGTTTAAAACATTAAAACAAAAAACCCGACTGCTTATAACGATTTTTTTGTCCTTAAATATATCATTAAGAACAAAAAATCGTTAATTTAACGTTTTTTTAGTTTTTGTTAGGTAAAAGTATTATAATTTATATATATTTGCTTCGAGTGGTTTATTTACTAGCTTTCATTTGATACCCATTCTGGCGTAAAAAAATCCCCCTCTTTTTCCTCTATTTCCAGGCGCCATTTTTTGAAATTATATATTCTATGTCAATCTAGTATAAACTGCGACGATTCTAATGATATGTCATACGTCACAAGCCGTTAAGCTGCTTGGGCTGTAGAGCGTGCCAAAGAAATGGACACACATACAAACAAATATACATACATGGATACATACGCTTGAAAAACATTACTCTCCTTTTGACACAGTCGGGTAAAAAAATTGTTCGTTCTCCCTACTTTTCCCCCATTTCCAGGCGCCATTTTTTTAATCATATAGCCTACGTCACTTTCCTAACTTAGACGAATCTAACGATATGTCATACGTCACAATCCGTAAAGCCGTTTATGTACCAAATAAATGTACATGCATACAAACATACATACGCTCGAAAAACATTACCTTCCTTCTGCTGTCGGTTAAAAATAAAGCTTAAACCCGCAGGACATCTCTAGCGCACATCCAATTGTTTTAATGATTGATATCGCGGAAACCCGGTATCGTTACAATTCCATTCCAATCGTATAGATGTACTCGTAATTCTAGATGGCAATTTCTCAGCTTTCACTCTCCAGGGTCACGGGTTCGAACCCGCGATGACGCGATACGACTACCCAACCGGCAAATTAAGCTTCTGTACGATCGTGAGGCAACTCATAATAAGTTTTATATTATTGTGAATCATGCCAACATAATTTTATCACTTTTATATATTGATAACACTGATACTATACCAAAATAATGGCTACTTTTTGCCGAAAATCAATTACCAAATCGGTTCAATAATCACAAAAGTTATATTATGTTACGTTCAATTTAACTTTCTATTGTGCGAAGTGATTGTGATTCAATTTGTGGCTGCTTTAACTTTATTTTGGATCGATAACACTGTCAGAATTACTTTTTATTAATTAGATTACAGTACCGGTAGTTGCGTAGTGTTATTTTTAATTGTGCAATTGATAACTTCGCTTTCTTTTGTGTTATCGTGGAATCGATTTTTGCCACTTTTTGATTTATTAATCTGTTTCCGCTGTCAATTTTGGGATTGCTTTTGATTACTGTACGTAGTTAAACTTACTCTTTAGTTGCAATAAAGCATCTGTGTATGACTTTAGGGCTAGTGCTCTATTGGAAATTAATTTATTGTATGCATGGATCTCCGTTCCTTCCCTGCCCGTGCTTCCCGAGGGTATCCAAGGAGTGTACTACTCAATTTCTTCCCGTGCTTCCCTAGGCGATTGAGCGAAAAAACCAGATGGGTAGCAACGACTTCCTGTGTAGCATTAACATCCATTGCGATCACTAACACGCATGAAAGTCACGTAATGGAAGAATTAATACGTGGGGAGTGCTGATAATTCAGCATCGGGAATATTATAACCATGTATACGTATATTTAATATACAAATAACGACATAAATGCTACTTTTTGAATTGATAGATGATTCACCTTAGACTTTTGTCTGTGATTGACCTTAGGCGACCCTTAGTACCTCTACTCTTGACTTTATTTATTTATTTTTATTTATATTAACTTATTTGGAGACGTGTACATATTTATAGGCGACAGTTAGTATTTAATCTCAGATAGGCTACAATAGATATGAATATAGGCATAGACTGATAGAATTAACAGTTAGTAACTAATCCATCTTTCGAGTTTATTCTTACTTGAACGCCTCTTTTGAAATTTAAGGATGCTTGTTGCAAAGTTCAGAAACTCGAATCAAATAATTCGAACTTTCGAAAATTACTTGAATTTCGATAATTCGACTTTATTACAATTAGTCGCGAATTATTTTATTATTCGCAAATTTTTGAGTTATTTTTCACACGAATATTAATATTCGATTCGGGCGATATTCATACACCCCTAGTTGCCACCGCTGAAAATCAGATTTGACATCACTTAATGCAACATTATATTCTTTCATCAAATTATATTTTATATCATTTGTGAATAAGAATCATTGTTCAAAACCACATGAATCCATTTATACTTTGTACTAGTCAATCGGTGGATTCATTGTTAGTAACAATAGTTAAGTATTACGATCTTTTAGATAATTGAATTTTGAATGCTCGAGGGGCCAATTGTGTAATTCTTCAGTGTGATTAAAGTGATTGATAAGTAGTTACACAATGTTGGAAAGAATGTAGACTTCGTTCACTTAGTGTCACTTTAACAAAGAATTGACTGGGCAATCGAAAGATCAGTAAATTTCTTCTATTGTAAGTACTTAATACGTGTTTTAACTTGCATTTTCGTTATGAGAAATTGTTTGTACTTCACAATCTTTTGTGGAAACGAAAAGTTTTTTAGGCGCGTTGGGTATTTTTTGAAATGGGACAAACCCATTTAACTCGCGACGCTTACCGTAACTGACACCTCTGTATATAAGTATGTACATATATTATGTGTGTTCGTACATATTCTTTTTTTTTATAAAATTGAAATAGCAAACGAGCAAGTAGCTATGATGGTAAGTAGTTTCTGCCGCCCATGGACATTTGTAAGCAACTTCATATAGAACACGAGTTCTATCTGAAGTCGATCATAGATGCGTTGCTACTCCCGAGGACTGAGATGGTCGCTTCATATGTAAGTGAGCCAGCAACCACACCCTTCCACCTCACGCAAGAACTGCTTCACGCTAGAAATAGGTGTGGCGGTGGTACTTCCCCGATCTTGGTTCTACCACCTGGCAACACATGCATGTTGGAATTATTTTTATTTCTATCAGCACTCCCGTAGTGCCAGTGTTTTTCTGCGCCATTGTACTAGGAAATGAGCATGCAGTTAAGATGAACAGAAGTAACTCCTTATAGTATAGGGATTCTTCTGAAGATGGTTCCAGATGGTCCTAGTGGTATAGCGTTAATTTGTTTGCAACATTTAAGTAGTAAACGAGCAGTCAACCTGACGTTAGACAGTCATTGCTGCCTATAGACATATAGAACAGGGGTTCCAACTGAAGACGATCACGAGGACTAAGATGGTCACATCATATAGAAATCAGTCGCATCCAATGCCTTCAGTCACTCAGTCAGATAAAGAACATCAAACAATATTAAAAAAAAATATAATTAAAAACATACATAAAACTTCCTGTGGCCCGCGAGTTCACCCGTTACTACATAAAAAAAAACTAAACCTACAAACATAGCGTTATATAGCCTATGGCCTTCCTCAATAAATGGACTATTCAATACAAAAAGATTTTTTCCATTCAAACCAGTACTTTCTGAGATTAGCACATTCAACCAAACAAATTCAAATAAACAAACTTCAGCATTATAATATTAGTATAGTTTTTTATTTTATTTACTTCCATCGCTTTACAAAAATCTGACCACGTCTATTATAAGTTACTTGATTTATTTCAAAGTGGTCAAGACGGTATTACGTAAAGCGATAGGAAATTGTATGGGTTCTGTACATAATACAGTACGCTACGGAATGCGTTTCACTGTTCTTAATCGGTGCAAGTGTTGAGAGATAGCGACTGAACGCGCACGCGTTTGAAAATGTTTCACCGGTGTTAATGCAAATAAATGTATTGTTATAATTATACACTTATTGTTATTATTGACCCCGAAATAGTTGTGACAATCATATCTATATTTTGGAATAACGGTCGTCGTGCGAGCATTTCCTTGTTCCTTTACTTAGTCCTCAAGGATGGCATCTGACAAAACGTTGCTGCCGATTTCTATCCGAGATTGGTTACAAATTTTCCTTAATATGAGTAGCCCTTAACCATCAGAATAGTAACTGTTGAACAGTTACGTTACTTACGTACGTTACGTAGTTAGTTCAGTTTACTTTAAATTGATATTAAATCAAAGACTGTTTTATAACCGCAATTTAGTAGGTAATAATTTTAAAAAATTGTCTTGTTATTATATAATTGATATCATCCATTTTAACTGACATGTCTAGCCATTTTACGCTACGTCTTACAAAAATCGCTATCGCTCGTCCCTTAAAGTTACGTCACACTGTCCGCATGCGGTCGCGATGTGCTATGGGTTTGGGAGTTGCGTCATCCATCATTATGGTCCCCTCGATCAGCCGCGACGTTAATGATGGACAAATTGGACAATGCAAGCACTACCGACGCAGCAATTACCGATTTGTCAAGGATTGCGGAGGTGTGATGTTAATTTACAAATTCCATGTTCATTGCCGTGATATTATTCATTTTTGGATTAGTATGAAATGATTAAGTTTTATCCATTTTTCCAAGTCACAGGATTGGGCAATGGTTTGATTTGCGAAGAATGAAAAGAAACGGGTTTTTTATAATATTTTTATGAATTACTAGCTGACCTGGCAAACGTTGTTTTGCCATATCAATTATTGCATAATAAAATCAATTAAAAAGATGTATCTAAAAAAAAAATGTTAAGGTTGGACAACCCTTGTCACTATGGGGTATGAAAAATAGATGTAGACTGATTCTCAGAACTGTACACTTAGTACGAGTTTGTCTTGTTTTTCCAGACAAGATTGAGTCTTGTTTCTGCCCATATATCTACATGTACAAGACAAACTCGTACTAATGGTACTGCTGCTACAATATGCAATATGCTCACAAAATTTCATGAGAATCGGTCAAGCCGTTTCGGAGGAGTACGGGAACGAACGTTGTGACACGAGAATTTTATATATAAAATTTACTATCAGTCCACCTGATGGTAAGTGGCTCCTGTCATCCATGGACATTTGTAATCAACCCCAGATAAGATCAGAGTTTTACTTAAAGTTGGCCGCAGATGAGTTGACTGAGGACTAAGTTGGAACGCCTCGGATAAGTATACCTTCCTTACCACACCCTTCAGAGCAAAACAGAGTAGCGCTTAACAATGCTGTTATAATAGGTTGAACTAAGTGTACGGGTACTTCCGGAATCGACCCACATAGTGTTCTACCTTCAACATGTGGTAGAACCAACGTAGTTCGACCGGGGAAGCACCACCGTCACACCTATTTCTAGCGTGAAGCAGTTCTTACGTGTGGTGAAAGGGAGTGGTTGCCGGCTCACTTTTATATGAAGCGACAATCTCAGTCCTCGGGAGTAACAACGCATCTGTGGTCGACTTCGTATAGGGTTTTATATGAAGTTGCTTACAAATGTCCATGGGCGGCAGTAACCACTTACCAGGCTGCTTGCTCGTTTGCTACTTCATATTTAAAAAAAAAAAGTTAAACTAACTGCCTATTCACACATGAAGGGGAACTACACAGAAGACTATATAAGAAAACTTGCACTAATAGAGTTACCAGAGTTACTTAAATAATGAGATACCAGAATGACTTATCCGTCATTGACCGTGTGTTACCACTATCATCAGGTTAACTGGAGGCTCACTTGCTACTTCATTACTATACGGGCTAATCTCAGGAACTACTGGTTCGAAGTGAAAAAATCTTTTTACGCTAATTTATCGTGGAAGGCTATAAAACATCACGCTATGTTTGTTTTTTAATAGATTGTTCTCTAATAAACTCGGGTGAAACTGCGCGGCACAGCTGGTATTATATATAAAAAAGGTCTACTCTTAAAATCGGGAGTTGGTCAGATATATCAAATAAAGTACGGTCTAACGCCCAAGATGGATTTCTGACTTGAAATAAATTCGATTCAAATGTCAATTCTACTACCTTAGAAAAGTGTTTATGGTCCTTAACACCTTAGACATAGTAAGTTAACCTTAATAATCTGTCGAAGATTAATAAACTTAACGACAGATTAATAACGTTAATGTGACAACCGATTAAACTCCAGAAGAAGTTTATTACAAAACATGAAGTAAAACATGGTTAAGTCATTAATGAGCATAGCTTAACAGGTGAACGAACTGGATTAATATCGACTGGTCCATTAAAAGGTAATCAGGAGAATTGATCGCTATTGGAAAACTTCCCGGCAGATGCAGTTTTACTTTCATTGGTGTCCGATTACATACTGAAACGGCAAAAAATCAAGTTTGTTGAATGAAAGCTCCTCTTAAATATTAATTTAAAATTGTTTTGTTTTTAGTATTTGTTATTATAGCGGCAACAAAAATAGATCGTGTGTAAAATATCAACCTTCTAGTTATCATGATTCATGATAACAGCCAAGTGACAAACAGACAGACGGCGGAGTCTCAATAATAGGATACCGTTTTTTACTCTTTGGATACGGAGCCCTAAAAATGATCATGTACCCCTAGAAAAAAATTGGTCAATCACACCATTCTGTGTCGAACAATACGGTGCTAGATATTGACACAATATTTATACAGTTTATGCAAATAAAGTAGCAGTAAACCGCTGAAGCAAATATCTTTAATAAAGGCATCAACTTCCCGAAGCCGTCTCAGTTTCCCAGTGCACTGACTTTTACTTTCATCGGTGCATCGGTACAGTGGCTATGCAATACCGAATGTATACATTATACTAAGTGACTCCAAGTGGTGTCACGTTGCGGAAACTATCACCACTTCCCGGTTTCTAGGTGTTTGCTTCCCTTCCTTATAAATATACGTGAACGATTATTTGTAAGCCATACATAAAGTTTTAAGTGTGACTTACAAACGTTTAAGTATCACTTACAAAAAAATAAGTTTAATAAGAACTTAGTATAACGCACAGTGAAATTAAAAGAGTCCTAATTCGGAATTTGCATCTTTATGTTCGCATCTTAAAGGGCGCGCAAATAAAAATAAGTAACATTTATTTTAGTACTTTTCTTACTTACGTAGTACGTTATACTAATGTTATTAGGAATAGTTTGAAACATATAACAAAATTTGCCGAAATTTTCAGTTCGGTCCCTTTTGTTCTTATGATAAGTCCAAAGTGAGGTAAAGAATTGTATTAGTAATAGAAGTAAAAAATGGAGACACTGAATTTAAGTGGTCTCTTTATCTTAACATAATCAAAAAAGGCGATGCTCTATGTGAAGTTGCTAATAATAATTTATGTGTTAATTACTGAAGACTACGAACATTGCTATATGATAGAAAAAAGTGTGAATTACGAACAGTTCAACGTCTTTTACCAGTATGAACTACAGATCTCTAGATGAATGAAACAATAGCTACAACATAAGAAATGTTACATAAGATTATACTAGTTCGTGTTAAGCAGATAAGCTTCAACTTAATTGTCTGAAGTTTTTGTTGGCTGAATACCCTAGAAATCCTTCGAAGATGTAACTGAGGATGATAATTTAAAATCATGTGCCAAGTTTAAGTTTTTACTATCACTTCATATTTCAAGTATTTACGTAGTAAATAATAAATAAACTTTAGTCATTCTGTGCACAGCACAGATGTATTGAAAGTAAAATCAATAACCTTTATAGGGCAATCAATAACCTTTTTAGTTTTGGAAGAGTCAGACACGTTTGTTTCCGATATTGAAGTAGAAAATGAGCAAGCAATCTAAACAGTACTATTGTGTGTAAGTGCTGCTTCTTAACATCTTAAATCCATCCCAGATAAGATTAGATTTCTACCTACGTTCAGCCAAAGATGCATATTGGTACCCTTGAGTACAGAGTTGGAATACTTCGTTTAAGTAGGTTCCCATTACCACACCCTTTAGATCAAAATAATAAAGCAACACTGCTGTTAAGAGGCAGAAATTTATGAACCCCGACAGACTTTCTTTCTGAAGGATCATTCAAAATTTTTGGGTGCTTACGCCAGCATGCCGCTACAATTTCCATTTGTCATGCCTCATCCAGTTGAAATTCGTCACTATTTCAATTATGTACAAGCAGTTCAGCGCTCCTTCACTAGTTATAAAAGAATTCAGGCCAATATTACAGTTGTACTGATGTAATCTGCACAGAAGCTCGGCTGTCTCAGCTAATTGCTGGCGATGGACTGATAACATTATTGGGCTAACAATCTCCAGCGGCCGAGAAAGTAGCTTTTTTGATAGCTCCAAGGGTTTCTAGACTTGAGAAATGATTATCGAAATCTATGGAGTTTATTTTTGATCTTGTAACTGTGAGAACTTTTCTCGTTTATTTGTATTCACCGATGTAGGAATTATTTAATCGAGATTTTTTTATTCATACAAATTATAGTTAAGTTCAAACTATATGTTTTATTGACAAATTAAATGACAAATATTTTTTATAAAAAAATAAAAATAGAAACAAATCATAAATCTACAATTTCAGATGCGTATATCATTCGTAGTATTGATGCTATGATGAATTGTTATAGATTACGAATTGAGATTTGAAATGTATATACAAAATAATGGAAAAAAATAAGGCAATATTTTACATATCACAACGTCTTATAGAACCATTCTGAGCAACACACAGGATGGTTTTATAATTATTTACATTTAAATTAAAAGCGCACTTTACCTGATTTATCTTTGTTTCTTTTGATATATCTATTTTTCATTTTGGGTTACGTATCCACGGATATATAACATATTTTAAGATAATTGAAAAAAAAACATTAAAAACATAAGAACACTAGTAATGGTCCATCATCGTTATAAGACCTACAACATTTATCTCAAAGCCAACAAACTATCCTCGAGATAAATCCCTAATGATGTGACTTATTGAGTAATGCATTCATAATGTGAGTTACGATTATGACACACGTGGGGGGACAATGTCCTCTACGGTTATGCCAGCGTTAGACGAACGGCGTTTTAAACGCGCGTTTTTTACATACAAGATGCAAAGAAAGCATAATAAAACTAAACGATCTACAAAATTTCTAAAGTTTTTTTTTACATTCTTTTATTTTAATGGAAAGATCCGCTGAGGCTAGGTGATCATATCTAGGAAAGGTTCTTACGTCGCTAGGTTTAAAAACTTGTAATTTTACGTTTAAAAAGTTAAAGGTTTATTGATATGATATGATATTACGATTTTAATTACAAAAATGTTGAATGGTCGTATAAAATAAACAGTATGATACAATTCAAGTAGGTATCAAAAAACGAAAACTATTTTATTATTTTGCTTATGTGTATATAACTTTCCTTCACTGCGAAGCAATGATTATTATTGACAATACGCTTCATTTTAGAAAAATCAGTGGTGTGTGCCTGGGATTGGAACTTCGGACCTCTTGAGAGACCAACTTTCAACTAGGCTATCACTATTCTATCTACTATAATACGAGAATAACTGTATATTTTTTAAATTTACTTTTACATGTAAATCATAAACTTTAAAAAAATACGTCGCGTTTCAACCGCTCAGTGTATTTAAAGCACACCGCAAACCTTCAGAATTACACTCAGTGACAGAAAGTCAGTACTCAATGCGGTTGCATCGGAGACCTCATCAAGATCGCATCAATGTAATCGACTTTCACTAGGAATCGAGTGAACCGCAACCACTTGACACTTGCGTAAGGTTACGGCTTCAGTTTCTTTATTTGTTACTTACAAAGTTTATTGGAGGCTTCTCGGTGCCTTGAAGAGTTTTTATGTATCAAAAAGTAATTTAGCTAGTTTTTTGTACATATATTGTAACTAATGTCCAACCGAAATAGATTTTTCAGCCGAAACTGAAACCGAACTTTAGGCCCGTCTCTTAGTTTCGGCCGAAACCCAAACCGAAACATATTTTAAAATAACTTAAATGTAGTGTATTTTTAACACATTTATTTTACATATACTAGTACATACGGACATAGGTATGTCATGAGAGACATCATTAGAAATGTTACAGAACTCTAATAAAAACGGCTCAAAAATAATTTTTAAAAGCCTCTTAAAAATATAATGAGCACCTAACACAGTCAGTACAAAAGTGTAATTGTTGGACGGAAAATTGATTCTATTGAACAGATTCAATTGAAAGAATTACATGAAAGAAAATTGGAAGCCCTTTGATTTGTCAAGTATAATAAAACATGTTATTGCTGTGATGTAACTGCCTGTTGAAATGATAAGCAGAAAATGAATACTTGAGGCGTGATATCTTTTTTCAAACCAGTGAGGTTATGAATCTCATGCATTTCGTACAGAATAAGCCCAGCATATTTGCAGCATATAAAGCAATATCCTAGCATATATTTCGTATATACAATAGCCTTTTTGTTGACTGTTTTTAGGGTTCTGTACCCAAAGGATAAGAACGGAACCCAATACTAAGACTCTGCTGTTCGTCTGTCCACTTCTCCTTCTGTCTGTGTCTGTCACCAGCCTGTATCTTATGATCCGTAATAGCTAGACGGTTTAAATTTTCACAGATGCATTTATTTTGCCGTTATAACAATAATAAAATAAATATTTAAGGGGGCTCCCTTACAACTCAACTCCCTTGCGTTTCGGTAGAAGGGTGTGGTTGCACACTTATATATGAGGTGACCATCTTAGTCCAAACGCATATGTGATCGACTTCAGATATAGAACCCATGCTCTATAAGATGTTGCTTACATATGTCCATGGACGGCAGTTACCAATTAGCATCAGGTGGGCTGCTTGTTCGTTTGCTACTTTATATCTGTAAAAAAAATATAAGTGCGGTGGTGGCACGATCGAACTACTCTGGTTCCTGATGGAAAGTGGAATCCATAAGGTAGGCTTCCACTTTCCATCAGATGGACTTCATGCTCGTTTACTACTTCCAAGAAGCATTATCGGCATCAATAGATCGTTCCTGTTCATACGTTACTTAACGAATTCATAATGGTAAGTAAACAATCACTTTACGGCTAATCAAGATGGCGGATCGCCTGTCAGACTTATCAGTTACATCTTAATTGGCGTTGCGTCTTGTATCAGAATTTATTGAGCAATACCAACAATTTCCTGTCGCATTCAAATTGAAATTTCTGATTATTTGCTAACTTTTTTGGGTATGTACTGGAAGTTGATGTGTATTTATGGGTAAACGGTGAATAGAAGAGGCATAAAGCATATAAATAAATGTTAAATGGTGATTTGAAGGTCTTGGAACTCTTTGTGATTTGAATCAGGAGGCACTACTGCTACGGCCATTTTTAGAGTTCCGTACGCAAAAGGTAAAAAATGGACAGACGGACAGTGGAGTCTTAGTAACAGAGTCCCGCTATTACAAAGACTCCACTGTCCGTCTGTCCATCTGTCTGTCACCAGGCTATATCTCATGAAACTTGATAGCTAGACAGTTGAAATTCTGAGAGACGATGAATTTCTTTTGCTGCTATAACAACAAGTACAGAGTAATATAAATATGTAAGGACAACAAACGTGTATTTAGAATTCTTTACAAAGCCATTGAGGATTTGTACATCAACAAGTGTACAACCTTCGAGAGGTGTTCCGTTTAATTTATAATACCCTTCAATCCCAAAAAGCAAGAAGATAAGACCTTAATTTGGTAGCGATTTTTTAGCTGAGGGATAGATGGTAATTTTTTTATAGGGTGGTCGACCTTAATGGTTGCCCTTACTTGAGAAAGTCACATGTCCGTTGTACCGAGAACTAAGTTGGAACGGCTCGTGTTCTATTACCTGACCATTTTTACCAGCACTACAACGCTTAAAATTGTTGTTATTAGGTAGAAATAGGCAATATGTAATGCCTTTGGACTCAAATAGGGTTTACCACTCTACCTTTGAATGTATGGAGATACCTACTTTTTTTTTTATTAATATGAAGTAGCAAATGAGCAAGCAGTCCACCTGATGGTAAGTGGTTTTTGCCGCCGTTGGACATTTGTAATCAATTTCATATAAAACAGGGGTTCTACATGAAGTCGACCACAGATGCTTTGCTACTCCCGAGGACTGAGATGGTCGCCTCATATAAAAGTGAGCCGGCAACCACACCCTTCCACC